>JAODKC010000048.1:1368394-1380352 GCA_026777985.1 Mormyrops attenuatus | reverse complement strand
CCCCCCCCCCCCCCCCCCCCCCCCCCCCCCCCCCCCCCCCCCCCCCCCCGGAGTGTGGGTAGTTATAATACATGTCCCCAAATATCAAGAAAAAAAGGGAATACATTCATTTAACGTTATCAGAAGACAACTCAAACATGGACCATGGAGGACCATGGTAGAAAAAAAACACCATGGCTACTGTAATCTCAGCTGTTTTCACTTATGATAGTTATGAAATATGTTTGCCGATTAGTGATGAGAAGGATACTCTCAAAATGTAATAGGTTACAGATTACTAGTCACCCTGTAAAGATGTAATATTAATGTAACTATTTTTATTACTTCATCAAAGCAATATAGCTTATTACATTTGATCACTATTTGATTACTTCTCTAATAAAGGAGGTCCTCCAACTTACAGGGAAATTTGAGGGTTAGTAGCAGGATTGGCACTCCAGTCGCCGGAAAAAATTCACACTGGTCCATTTGGACTAGTGTGGTGCCGAGGTATCGCCCGCCACACGGCTGCACTCAGGCTCTCATGCCTGAGGTGGTTTGTCGTGTGGCGGGTGCGGCAATGCGCTATAATCAGCGCGCACCCCATACCTCTAACAAATGTTTTAAACTGGGCAATGGAGCTGGAAGTGCGAGTGGCTTTGCTGACCCAAGCTGTATGGAAATATGTGAAAAGGCGGCATTTCTGCACGGTGGAAAGATGCAAAGCAACAAAATGAATGTTATATCCTACGCATAAGCATTTCACTGAAAAGAATACATTTAGATGCATTTGTAAGCGCCAACGTTTTGATTAGCAGCTGTAATTTAATTAGATTTCATTTCTAATTTCTATCTGTAATGAATTACAATTACATTTATTTTGTAATTTAATTACATAATGCCATTACGTGTAACTAGTTACTACTCAACACTGTTACTAGTATATTGCAATAAATTTCTAATGATTGTTTTCCTTTGCTTTATTGACAGATGTACCCCGCCAAAGGAGACTGTCTGTCCTGCATGTCTTTAGACATCGGGGCCTGTAATTCTCCATCTCAAAAGTATACTTTCAGGGAGCAGGTTTCTAGCCATGTTTGAGGGTCTTCTTCATCCTCTTCCTCATCGACCACACCAGGACCCTACATATTATGGAAGATGTTTGGATGGACAGAGGAAATATTGCTTGCGGGGTTCTTCCATGAATATGAGAGTAAGATGTGTCAATGATGTCAAGGATTGAGAAGAAGTAGAGCGGCCCCTTCGATGATTCTAATGGCACTGCCTTTGTGATGGCTCAGATTTTGAATTAAATATTTACTGTACATTGCAGGAAGCATTAAAAGATCTACAACCTAGTCCAACTATAGCGTGCTCCACTTTGCAATCCAGCAAAACAGATCGGTGAGTGATGCCGTCTCCCTCACACTGCTCTAGAAAAGATCACCTAAATCAGGATGCAGCTCCGCTTTTAACACACTTACGCCATCCAACCTGATGTCAGTCAGAGCAACTCCACTTATGACTGGGTGTTCGACTTCCTTGACAGTGAGATCTGGCAATGGAACATCATCCACATTAATTGTCAGCACTTGCATTCCACAAGGCTGCTGCCTCAGCCTGCTGCCTCTGTATGCTGCCTCCGTCTGCTGCCTCTGTCTACTGCCTCCGTCTGCTGCCTCAGCCGGCTGCCTCGTGATTGCGAGGCAAACCACATGGGCGACACGGGAGGTAAAGGACCTCTGTCTGGACGGCTTTAAAGCACCTTCCGCAATACCAGGCAATCTGCCTCTCCTGGTGCCAGAAGATGGCCGAGTCCCTCATCAGGGACGCCACACACCCAGCTCACACCCTCATCACGCTCCTGCCCTCTGGAAAACACTACCAGTACATCAACACCTGCACCACCCGCTTCAAGCCATGCGGTCATTAAACAACTGCTGATCAGTACCGGTCCACTCCATTGTACTGCACGGCACTGTATCGTTAATGTACTCCCTGCACCTTTTCAACATCATATTCATGTTATTTTATAGTGTCTTTGTATTCTATGTTATATGTCTTGTCTATTACTGCAGCGCTGTTTGTTTTATTCTCTCCACAACCCCCCACATTTTCCAAATACACACGACAATATAAAACTCGAAATTTGAGATCTGAAACTTGAACCTTTAGCGTTAGGTCAGCACGAAAGGAAAGTAACTATTGAGAACAGCACCATGACACATGTAGAAAATTTCAGAGGTCCATTGAAAGGCATGGCACCCAAGGTCATAGCTGCGAAGAACCAAGTCGCTCACAAATACCCACAACACTCTGAAAGCATCAATCTTGTTCTATATAATAATCATATGGTCAGTCGTGTGATGGAGGGGTTAATGGTCAGGCCACCCAAAGGACATTCTGGATTGCCAGCTCTTGAAGTCAATTACTCTTCTTTTTTTGTTTTATACTTGATTTACTTTTTTCTTTCTCTTCCGTTTTCACCATTCAATGCCCCCCCCGTCACCGTTTCCCACCCGTTGCCAGCCCGTCTCGTCCCACTTCAGTTTACTGAGCACTGGCCCCACCCCCACACTGCACGCCCCGGCAGAAATGCCATCGATCTTCCACACTGACACTCTGCTCAACCCCCTACCCCACCACCACACCTCCAAGAACCACACGGCACATTCCCCGTCCACCACCGACAGAAGAACATAAACGAAAAGAAGCGAGAGAGAGAACAAAATCAGACGGGGCGCACCCTTACGTTCAAGAGGACCTTAAAAATAGGTGCGATCCTGGGCAACGGTTAGCTTACGTGGGCTTAGCGTAGTGTAATTAAACGGTGGTTAAATAAAAAATAAAAGCAGATTTAAAACTTGATTGCCTCGTTTCATTGCATAACATATTTTTCAAAAACGTGGGAGTTGATTACTTTGAAAATTCTTTACATTGATACAGCAGTTTTTATATCCCTCTCCCTGTTCAATATGTGTGCTGGAAAAACGATACCACCTTTCCAGTCACTTGTCAATATGTATAGCGTTACTCACGCAACACATCTATCAGCGACTCCTAGAATTAGTATTTGCGCCAATACATCTACCGGTGAGTAACGATACGTTCAGCTGTCCAGAAAAACAATCTGGGACCATTCAGGAAGTGCTTTTAATTTCAGATGGAGTTTCCACTAGGGAAAATAATCACGCCCGATTTAATGCAAAACCTGTTTTCTTTAATTCGTTAAAAAAAATCTGCGTTAACAGCGCATGACATGAGAAAATGAAACGCTCTGACAAAGCAATTATGACCTTGATGAAAGTGTCACCGTGAACAATTACAACAGTTTTCACCCCGTGTTCCTCTTTTCCGCAAATACCCGTCGAGTGGATCCGACGTGCTAAATGCCGCGGACTAATTCCCTTTCATTCATTTAGCGGGGATGCCCGCCACGCGAGGGAGGTCCTCCCTTTTAAAACCAATGTAATTATAAACTCTACAGATAATTAATTAAACTCCAACACCCACCCTTTAATTCAATCGCAGACTAATTAGCGTGGGGATATTACAGGGAACCGAGGTGTTGAAATATGCGAGCTTTTCCACGAAAAACAGCGGTGCTACCCAAACCTTTTAAACTCGTTTTTTTATCACCATTATTTAGTCTGATTACTACAAGGCAACCGATGTTTATCCTATAGTCTTAATAGGCACATTTAGTGAATTAAGTCACACGCACGTACATACAGCCTATATATTGATGATAATAGCATTTTTATTGTGTGATTAATTAGCCATCGCACGATTAAATGAGTACAATCCATGGCTGTTTTTATGCAAACTTTCACCTTTTGTCCCAGAGCATCCCCCCCCCGCCTTTGTATAGCCATTCCGCAGCACTACTGCTAACTACTCGCTCCCGTGCGCTCTAACCGAGCGCAATCTCCGCGAGTCCGCCTGCAGACACGTTTATAAATGCGCGCAAAGACTCACTTCTCCACCCACCCGCTCTAATTGATGCGTAGACGGAAATTAATTGTTATTTAACGTTGTGGATATTGGCTTAATGGACTCAATTTGGAAGCCCCGCTGCGTTGTCGGGGATGGGGACTGCGACGCTCGCTGAGAAAGGCGGCCCCCGGGAGCCAACCCCTCACTCTCTTATCGTTTCCTAGGTAACAGCAGACGAGAGATGCAGAGCCTGACAAATGGAGACTGTCAGTTTCAGTAGATATGTAGGTATAATATACAGTAACACGGGCAGGGAAGCAGGCAAGTGATGAGGGGTTGTTAAGGGTGGGGGTGAACCTCTGACAGAGAATGGCTGCCTTTCTTCATTAAAATGATGCTCCTACTGGAATCATTGCTTACTGGAGCTTATCAGAATCTCTTTTGCTAACTAGCTACCATCTAGCAATTTTCAGGTCCGGTTTCTGTCGCCAGTTTGATCAGGTGTGAAACGTAAGACGGATGAAAACGCTAAGTGGCTGGGCGGCGATTCTGTGTTCGAGATCAGACATTGACCTCGTCTCATCTGTAGACTGCTGATCAATGCTAACAATAAAATGAACGTGCCCCCCCCTTGAGAGAAGGTAGAGTATGGAGGAGGAGCTGGGCGGGGCTGAGATTAGCAGCAGTACATCAGACAAAAATACAATCTAGATTTCACCAGCAGGTGGCACAGTGGTTAATGAACTTAGTGTAAAGCTCAAAAAATAATTATATATATATATATATATATAAAATATATATCCATATGAGAGAGAGAGAGAGATTCATATTTGCTGTTAAAATAACAGGAGTTAGTCTTTGAAAGCCCGGAAAATCATTTGTGTGGTTATAATTTTTGTTTATATCATTTTCTGTCTCACCAGGGCGGAATTGGTGATTATTATAAACTTACTAAAAGCCTCACCATCGTAATCTACATTCAATGATGTTGCTCATCAAAATAAGCCAAAGTGATGCAGTACAGAAGATACCTACCTTGAAAAGAGATACAGAAACACGGGGATTCTCTAAAAACATCAGAGGAGCATCAGACACTTAATTCCAGCCGAATCCCTTTTAATCTCCCCTCAGGATTTATGTGCTCAGTTCCAAAGCATGATTTACGAGATGGTTTGCAGAAAGACCAACAGTGCTTCTCCGCTGAGCTAATCCAATTAACAGGCATCCCGTATCTGCAGGAGAGCAAGACTGAACAGTGTCCATGCGAGTCGCTAACCAGGGCACGCAGCTGGGGACACAGTAAAGGCTCGCTGTGTAAATACACTCCATAATTCTGTTGTTTTAGTGTTTGGATTTATTAGTGACTTGTGTATTTAGGAGACTCTGTCCTTTGGCTACTCTTGAATGATCTAGTTTTTCATGCGCTGTCCAGATGTACATAGTTTTTGTGATGAATGGCAGTCTGTTTGTTGACCCCTTGAGTAGATCAACACATCTTCTTAGTTAGTGCTTTCGCTCAAAGTTAGGGCACGGTTTTACACAAGGGGGGGGGGGATGAAGAGCCCTAATTCACTGCACCGCTGCTTTCTGTCCCTAAGCCAAGATGACAGCCTGAAACATCACTGTATTCGTGTGATTTTCAGTTGGAGATTAAAGCACTAGGGGGACTAAGTGAGAAACACTACTTGCGTGCAAGAACATCTATCCTGCGAATCGTTCTTTAGAACCGTCTCTTTTCAGTGAATCAGTCAAACTGGGTTTCAAATCTACAAGAAGTGAACTTTTAGTACATCCACATTATTGCAAAGGGCAATAGTTGGAGGTTCAAAAAAGTCTAAAATTATTTTTAACAAATCATCATATAAAAACACAGCAACATTTTTTTATTTTTTTTTATTTTTGTACACCACCCATAGCTGTGTTGACTTCAGTGCCCCCCACACATACCATAATCAGTTGTATTTGTGTGGTGTGCATGGTCGGCCGCATGGTAGCTGTGGCTCACTAACTCCCTACTAAAAATGGTTCATGAAGTGTCATTTTGCCATTTTCTGTCACGGCGACGGGGCACGGTGCAGGCAGGAAAAGTGGGTGCCAATCCACTTAGCTCCAAGACGACAGGGGTTTGTTGAATTAATTTAAAGGAGCCCACGGGGAAAAGCACCAAAACAACAGGACCACGAGGGATCAAAAACTGGGGGGAAAAAGGAATTAACTAGAAACCAAGAAACAAGGAAAGACCTGAACCCACTGGGTAACACAGGGAGCAGACCTAGACACGAAACAGAGCGACACAGACATATACAGAGTAACATCTAACAATGACCATGACTGGGGAAATGAACAAAGGTAGGTACTTAAATACACTGTTAACGAGGACTAACAAAGGGCAGGTGTGAACAACTAATCAACAAGGCCATGGAACAACAAGACACAGGTGACATAAGTTAGAATTAACAAGAGCAGGAACCAGGGAACCTAACAAACACTAAGGCTTAACACTAGGGAAGACTAGGAACAAGTACAAGCCAAGCCAAACTCAAACAGAACACAAGAAGGGCAAACTAAAACAGGGAAGCAAAGATGACTAATAAACACTAGAGAACAGAAAACCAAAAAATACAAACTGGTGAGAGTGGCCCCATGACAGGGGCATTACTACCTTTATACCGCACATTCAACCCAATGAGCCATGTGGCACTCCAGGGAACAAGGGAAACACACAAGGGTCTAGTCCAAAGACAGAAGAGGGAACAGGATGCCCAGCAACACCTGCTGGCCAAGCAGGGAAGAGACGTGAAGGGCAGGGACGGGCACTGATCCTGACAATTTTCTGTATTTTTGAACCCCACTTGGTGGTGTTCTTTGTTCATAAAAGAGATCAAAGGGCCAAAGAGGCTGTGGCAAGAGGAGCCACATCGTACTCCAAAACAGTGCCCGTTCCAGAACGACGTCTTGCCCTTAAATGCAGTAAGCAATCATCACAACACATTCACATGGTAATTATAGAAAATAGCAGGTTTGTGTACGCCCTCATTATTTCTCCCACTCACTGCTTAATTAGCCTGCAGCCTAATGACTAGGTGTGCGGAGTATCTCCAATTAGGGCATGCAGACAAACTTCCTGGAGAACATCACTTGGTAAAGACTGCAGCATGTTTGTACCACTGCTCCTCTTATAGGTCTGGACCTCACCTGAAGTAGCGAATGAAGCGTCCTGATGGCCTGAAACTCATCTCCATCGAGGAAGGAGCAGGATGTTTGCAGCACTCAAAACCTGTCAAATGCATGGTACCTATTCGGTCCCTAAAATCAGCTTTTTTAAAGTATACGCAGAGTTGCCAGCTGTCGCGCATCTGGCGTGACACTCACGCTTTCAGACTGTCACGCTCACGCAAGAAATCTTACTGCTAATCTATATTATTTCATTATAAACCTAAAATTAGTTGCATCAAAACATTAGCTCTTGCAAATAGTACCTTGTACTATTTATAAGGTAATAAAAATCTTACATACATGTAAATATGTGCGCATGTGTGTGCAGACTTGTCTGGAATTGAAACCAGCAGAGCAATGTTGGCAACCCTGATTATCTGGTCACCCACATTTAGTCACCCGGTTTTCCCTCCCCAAACCTCCTGCCGTCAGACATATCACCCCGTGTGGCTGCTCTGTGTCCTCCTTTTCCCTTTCCCCTCCCCTAACAAAAGCCTGACAGGCCACCATTCCATCACAAAAGCCATATTCTGCTTTCCTGATGAGCAGCTCAGGAGTTAGCTGCTCATCAGGAAAGCAGAATATGGCCTTGACCAGCTTCTCTACCCCAGGGCTGCACTGGCGAGGTTTGGGGGATGTGTGATGAACCACATCACTGCTGTAAATTACCCTTAAACCACATCATTAGCCACAATACTATTGCTAGTTTCACATCAGTGCTCATTCTGGTGTCATGGCGGTCATAAGCAAAATAAGCACAAAAAACAGAGAATGCACAGAAAGTTCTCCAAGATCATTATAAACGAGAAGGTTTTGTGATGGTAGCTATGTACAGTGGGAGAAAGGCAAAAAGCGAGGGATAAATATTAGAGGAGTAAATGGTTTTTGAACTCAATTTATGAGCAGCACTTTGTACCTCATGGGAGTTTTATTTACACAGGCAAAGGGCAGAAGAAAAATGATTGGTTCAAAGAGATGACCAATCAGATCATAGAGGAGGTGGTTCCAAGCAACCAGAGGAGGTGGGACCAACCAATCAGATGTCTTGGTCCTGCCTCCTCTAGTTGCTTGGATCCACGTCCTCTACAATCTGGATCTCTCTGAACCTCTCATTTTTCCTTCTGCCCTCAGAACTTTTTTGCGTAAGTAAAACTCCCACAAGCCACTATGTAGGACATGAGGGCTTGTTTCTTGAAATACACAGGACTTCAGTGGGACAGAATGGAGACCCGTGTCTCACAGCATCACCTTACACTGTCTGCTGAAATTCAACTAAATTAGATCTGCAGCCCCCAAAGAGGGACCGGGTGAATTATTTGCGCGCTGTGACAAACAAGGCCATTCTTAGATCTGTAACTAATTTGTGGTTTGGATGATGCGTGTTTCTAGCAGGGGTTTCTGGGTAATGATTTATTATCATTGCATTTTTTGCTGCAGACAGTCTGCAGTGAGAACAGACTTAAACTTGCATCTGAAAGCAGTAATATTGTTATTACAGTTTTGCTACAGTACATCCTATTCCAGTTACTCGCAAGGTCATCACAGCTACTGTCAGTCACAGACAGGGTTACCTTTAGCGTGTAGCTCTGAAATAGATGGCATGTAGCTAACGAAATCCTACACTAGCATGTTGGGTTATCAGAGTCTCCCACAATACAAATGATAGCTGAACCATTCATCAGTGCTACATGTTTGTACTCAGCAATAGGCCGGATAAGTTTGCTCTGGTGTCATAACTCCAGTGAACACACAGCAGCCCTCTTCCTCCATATGGGACTGTAAAAAGTTGGCTCTTCTTGTTACTGAACAGACCCCCAGGATACAAAGACTGGAGGATGGAATGAAAACATTGTATTCCCCAGTTTCTTACTGGGATACTTTGTCCATGCAAACCAAGTAGCATATTGTACCACTCGAAAGTGTAGACACACCTAGTTCCTCCTTCCTAACACACAGCAAACTTTTATATGCTTAATAATTAAATTACAGGCGTGTAGATATGCTAATGTCCCAGGACAGCACCCCTGCTCCAGAACATCCACACACTCGCACAAGGACCTTCACCAGTACCTCACCGCCGGAAATGTGACAATACAGATGGAGCCAGTCTTAGGGTATGAAATCAGAAATCAGCACAGAATCTAAAAATCAAAAGTTGAAATGAGAATTCTCGTAGAAGCAGCGGTGTGCCATCACTGGTGTGTACATGCGGTTTCTGATGGATTGTCAGAAAAAAAGAGTATCGATTTGTACCCTCAAGGGTCAGCCAATTGTACCCTAGCTGTAGGTAATTGTACTTTTTAAGGTACAGAAATGGACTCTGAGGAACATTTGTACCTTTGGGATTACATTAATGTTGTTTGTACCTTGTGAATGTTCCTCAGTCCATTTCTGTACCTTAAATTCAATTCAATTCAATTCAATTTATTTTTATATAGCGCCTTTCACAACAGAAATTAGACTAAAAGGCACATTTACCTACAGCTAGGGTAACACTGGCAGACCCTTGAGGGTACAAATTGATACCTCCAGTGACAAGCAAAGGTACAAATCGATACTCTTTGTATGACAGTGAAGGATGGAGCAGGGAGAGTGATATTGTGTTCTCACGATACCTTCTGCCTGCAGTAGGTTCGACTGGACAGGCTAACAATAAAATATTACGCAAGAAGGTTCTCTGCCTGTGCCACACCAGAGGAAGTATTTGCCGTTGCCCCATAAAGCCAAAGAGAAGGAGAAACGACCCTGGAGTCTGCCAGCCAGTCGCTGCCCCTCGTGTATGAAACACTACAGCCAATGTGCAGCTGAGGGGAAAATTCATTTGCTGTTGCCTGATTACATTATAGCACTTTGCTCCAGGAGTCTCTTAAATATTCTGCATTAGCAGTGATATTCATAGGGACAGATTTCCATCCCATAGAATAAGGACCAACACTGCCAATAAGGGGACAAAAAGCAATTTGCTCTGGAGATGTTGCTGGAAATTTGCCTCCAGCAGACGCAAGGCCATTACGGCCTTTTTAAAGCCCGCTTATTGCCATCACAGCACCACACTAGGATGGCAAATGTCGTCTAGAGCGTTTTAAACCAGGCAAACTCCACAGACTGCAGCAACGTTTAACAAAAATTATCTGTAAACTGTCTCACCCACGCAGGAAATGGACATTTTGAATATGCGGCGCCTGGAATTAACGCGACAGAACAGCAAACTCAAAAGCCCCTCTGAAAATCTGGATTTCACACATAGCCTTTCACACAACCTTGAACTCAAAATTAAACCCGCCGCTCGATTTTAAGGCGAAGACAGAGCGGAAGAAAACAGCCAATTTGGTTCTTTAAATAATGTGGCCTCAGTAATTTCAGGAATCTAGACGGGGTCAAGGGGAATAGTAAACAAAATATGATAATGGTTAGCTCACGGTTAATTCATTTTCATCCTTCAGGGCAATTTTTATTGCCTCTTCACAACCAATCGCTGTGCTCATTGACCAAAGACCGTACCAGGGCAAAAACAGCATAATGTGGGTTAGGCAGAAAATGTGTTAATATAAATGTAAATAAGGTAATCTAAGATGACTTTTCCCTTAAAATGAACACAAAAAAATAACAGAGACCGTTAGTGTTATTGGAGAGCAGGGCTGAGGTGTGGCCCAGGTGCTTAGCGGTGGAAGATCCTGTTATCTCACGGTAAGGCCTCCACAGCAGGGTGACTCGAGGCTGCAGTCACCGCTCATCAAGCGATCAATCACACAATCACTTATGTCCTAAATGTGACAGAAACCGCAGCCACATCAAGCCACTGGTGCCTTTGACTGAGCAATGCTCTGGATTTATTTCCATGAAGCGAAATATGTTTTGTAGCAAAATTATCCAGTTTGCAGCTAATAAGGACATCCGCGAGAACAAAAGCCCGTGTGCAGCGCGGCGCGACGCGGCCCAAGGGGGGACGGGAGCCGAACAGGCGTGCCGCAACACTGCTGACTGAAGGAAAAGAGAGAGACGCGGGCGACAAGGAGGAGCCGGTGTGTGGTGGAAAAATCTGTGCTGGAAAGATAACATGGCAGTAGCCAAATAAGAGAGAACAGTTTCACATGCTAGACATCCATTAATTGCAATAATGTACCTGTTAGGCTATTATAAAGACTATTATAAAGATTAAGTAACCTGACCGGCCCTGGCTCTCTAGCGGAGACACGTCTGGCTCCACGTGGGACCCCCTGCCCTTGCAATGTCTGAGATTCAAATCCATTTCTGGCATAAGATTAATTATTGCCGGTCTCCTACTGCCCTACATTCCACGGTCTGGATGCGTGCCAACAACTCTCTCCCTCTCTCGTTTTCCTTCTCTCTCGTTTCTCTCTTGTTTTTCTTTCATCTAGCCCCTTCTTCTGCACCTCCTGCCATGTTCGTTTCTGTTACGCGACATCACGCGGCCGTCCAGGGACGGCGAAACGGCTCGCCCCAGAGGCACATCCATTTGAACCGAAAGGCGTGAACATCAACCGGTGTAAAGATTACGAATAGTGAATTTGCACCGGCTCCTTTCAGCGCTGTTCACTGTTTGCTATTATCTTTCCCAAATCCTTTGTGCTCAAAGTATTTATAGACACAGAAACTTCCAGTGTCTGAAAAGCCAGACCAAACAAAACGATGCCAGAGGCAGGTTACGGCATGCACTGTACCACGCTGGGGGGGGGGGGGGGGGGGGGGGGGGGGGGGGGCGGGGGGGGGGGGGGGCCGCGCGGGGGCCAGCGGGCGGGGCGAGCCGAGGCCAGGGCAAAGAAGGCCGAAAAACGAAACACAAGCCACACAAAACACACCAACACC
>JAODKC010000048.1:1342911-1364851 GCA_026777985.1 Mormyrops attenuatus | reverse complement strand
TCCATGTGATGATGAGTAGCCCCGTCTGTCCTAACTCCATGTGATGATGAGTAGCCCCGTCTGTCCTAACTCCATGTCATGATGAGTCCGCTTCCTCCCAAGGTTTCTCCTTCAAGGGAGTTTTCCTTGCCACTGTCGCCTCTGGCTTGCTCACTGGGGGCTTTGGGTGAGCATAATGTAAAGCACTTTGAGACAATGTAACATGCAGTATACAGATTTAATTGAATTGAAAAAATTGAATTGATTATCATTGTAAAATAACTGAACTGAGGTTTTGCTACGATGTATTTGAGGAAATATATTTTAAAAGCCAGACTTTAAAAAGCTCCTACGATGCAGCCTGGCTTTACCCAGACAGACTGCTTTTCTGTTATGGAGCCAGTTAGGGCGCAAAGCACCAGTCCCGAAATTGTTCAAGGTGGTTCATCTACCGCACTTGGCGGGGGTCAGATGAAATAACATGAGGACAGGCACTTATAGGCACAAGGAGACACCAAGAAAAGCTCAGAGCCTGATCAGATGCAACCTCTGATTGCGGGTGTGTGAAAGGTGGTGTGTGCTTGCTGTATCAAGAGGACAGAGGGTGGAGCACGGGTGGGGGCTGGGGAGGGGGTTTCTACAGCTCATGGGAGATGGCATCCTGCTCGTCATAGCCGTTGGTCTGCGCGTTGCACTCGTTGAGCCTGCGGACGCGGTATCCCTCATAGTGGATGCTGCTGGTGATGTCCTTGATGTTCTGCATGTGGGTCCTGAAAGACAGCGCAGGTGCAAATACAGATATACACGCGTGTGCAGATGGACACGTGCTTGGAGGACGGAGTCTTTACAGCAGTGCATGTAATATGGGGAAACTGTAGGATCACTTACCTAATGAGAAGGTCTCTCAGATAGGCGAATTCACAGTGGGCAATATTTTCAACTGCAAATTACACAACAAAGTAAAAGTTAGGAGCTGGGGGGGCATGGCAAGAACAGCTGACAAGTAAAAGTTAATTCTCCTCAATACACATTTCTGGGCAAAAGACTTATAAATCATTACTCCAGTTAATCAGCTATTCTAAAAGTGATTGAACTAATACATTCTCTAGTACAGGATTGTGGAGGCAGGTAACTGCTGGTCTCACCAGGAGAACCAGTACGAAGATATACGGATGAAATGAGCCGTTATAGGAGATGCACCTTGATAAGTGCAATTGTCCTGTTTTCCAGTAGGTGGCAGTGCTATCAATGTTTTATATGACAGCTACAAGTAGATTTCCATCTCTCAAGATAAGAAATCTCTCAGCGCGTCGCAGAGTTTAATTCATTTGAACCTCTTTAGGGAAGATAAGCCTGACGGCTTGACAAATTATGGGTGAAGAACGCGAGCCGGGATGGCGGTGGAGCTCGCGTGTAAATTACAGACTGGTTTGAGGTCTGAGGTAAAGAAAGCAGCTGTTTATGTGACTGAGATGCAGGCATTTGCTTGAAGAGGAAATTATACTTGTTTTGACTTCTATAGAAAGCGATTTTGTTTAATTATCAGTTTTCACATCTGGAATGCTATAGTTAGTACGGAAAGATGGAGGGAGTAAGCAGTAAACAGACAACTCCCCCCCCCCCCCCGCGCCCCACCATGAGCTCTGTCACCTTCTATGGTCCCCCATTTGGTCTTCCGCCCGAGCAACCTCCGCCCGTTGACTTGGCACTCCTGGTCGCTGCCCACCACGGCGAATGGCACCATGCCCTACGGAACCAGCGGGTGTTAATGGCATGGCCAGTTGAGAGGCTTCTACTGCTTTCTGAACGTGAGGAAAGAAACGACAGGAAGCATGGAAAAGGTGGGCAGGCCGACTGGACCCCCTGCTCACCCTGATCCTCTCGTTGATAGCCCGGTCCTCTGCGTCTTCGTCGAATTCCTTTTGGGGGTACACATCAATGTCGTTTGCCTGTAGCTCGTCCCTGATCTGAGGGGACGCGTTGAAAAACGAAACACACTGATGTATGCAACTTGATGCAAGAGTGATGAGTCAGTACAATAATATATTCAAACTAGAATTAATTTTTAATGTAGCCATTAGTATAGCCACAGCTGGTGCCTGGCAGCCAATCACAGCTGATTCTAGGCTGGCTCTCTGTGCCCTGACTGGACACTGGTGACAGGTTGGCATACTACTGAATCAGCTGGAAGAGCGCTGCAGAGCGAGCCCGGCCACCCCGCTGTCCCCGGCCGGGAGGCTGCCGCCTCACCTTGTTTTTGAAGAAGTCCCTCTCCTCCAGGGTCAGCGTGTCGGCCTTGGCAATGACGGGGACGATGTTCACCACTTTGCTCAGGCGTCTCATGAACTCAACGTCAAGGGGCCTGAGGCTGGGTGAGGGCGGAGTCACGTGTCAGCGCTTTTCGGGCATATACATGTGAAGTCTACAATACCGCACGTCTGGATCCAATAAGCTTCTGGCTTAAAAGAAGCTAAGACCAAAGGGTCTGTAAAACATAATGATTGCTGTGTTTGTAGGAGTTTTATTTACACAAAAATGTTCTGAGGGCAGAACAAAAAAATGACTTGTTCAGAGAGGTAACCAATCAGATTGTAGAGGAGGCGGGACCAAGACTTCTGATTGGTTGGTCCCACCTCCTCTAGTTGCTTGGACCCACCTCCTCTTCAATCTGATTGGTTATCTCTCTGAACCAATCGTTTTTCTTTCTGCCCTGATAACATTTTGTGTAACTAAAACTCCCTTGTGCGATTGCTGCACTCTGGAGCAGGTCCAGGGGGAATGTATTGAGATGTTTTGGGATGCCTGCTCTGCGTCGTCTCATCTGAGGAATCTTCTAGGCTGATCTTATGTAACCTATAAACAGTCTAGTAAAAACTGTGAAGAGCTTGAAATCGTAGGAGTCCGTCTATAACATCCCACTGTTTACACTCCAGCAGATTCTGCGTTGATTCACATCATCAGTCGAACGTGCGACTGCTGAACGCTATGTGTGACTACTTGTAAGTGTCTCAGGGAGTCTTAACTGACTTAATTTTAATATGTAAGATTAGGGATCTAATCTGTGAGAGTGTGTGTCTATATCAGTGTTTCCCAATCCAGTCCTTGGGGGCCCAGAGTCGGTCCACGTTTTTGCTCCCTCCAACAATTAAAACAAAAGAAGTAGCTACTAAGAAATATTACGACTAGCAGGAACACATCAGCTTCACATATGGATTTAGTGCCTCTGCGACCCATGAACATTGACAGGAAATCTACTCCCCTGTCTAGTTCTACGCTCGTAATATCAGGCTCCAAATATGACACACAGCAGCTGTCTGGCCGCGAAGAGCAGCCGGACGCGCGCTCTTTTCCTTACTGCAGGAAAACAAAAGATCACTCGAAAGGATCAAGCTCGTATGGGAGAGAGAGAGCTTTTCTCCTTGAACCGCAGACAGAGCAGAACTCAATAGGTGGCGCTGTTCGACCCCAAAAGGAAGGTTTGGGGACAAAATGCAAAGTGCCCTCCAGCTGTACCTTAAAAGCAGTTAATTAGTGTGTAAGATATGTTTAAAGTTTAGGAGCCATTTTTGCTGCCATTTTTTTTTTTTTTTTAAGCGAGAACATCATCTGGGAGAATACATCGGCACGCCGCCTCCAAACTTGGTGACGAATGAACCGTGCCAGCAGCTGGATAATTCCCTCCCTGCACTCGACGAGCAAAGTGCGTATAGTTGAACTAACGGCTAAACAAAAGCGGGCACTGTAGCTGTCTGCAGCTCACCCAGGGACAAGGTGTCCTGCCTGCCTCTTCTCCAGTTACCACAGCTGCCTCCGGCTGCCCCAGGCCCCGTACAGAACACTCATTGTCCGCTAATCCTCTAGTTGCCGCGGCCCCCTCTGCTGACCCCTGGGTGGCTGCGGGCTGCTTGAAAGCCGGACAGCAGCTGCGGACGAGCCCGGGGAGACACACACCGGCACCGCGACACCGTGTGGCTTGTTTCGGCACGCCAGACCAGATCGCGGAACGTTCTCGTACCTCACATGTGCCCGTTTCCGTGAGAGCTAACCCTGCCAACACTTCTCAGACAGGCCTTCCCCGCATAAATATCACCAGGACAAAATCGCACCACGGTTGTAGGCAGGATCCGTCTCCTGCACCAGCATTTCCTCCCTCAGCTAGAGGCTTTAGGGGAACAGATGTTCCTGGATGGGGCGGGGGGGCATGGCAAGAACAGCTGACAAAATGTTTAAGGAAACAAGACTCCAGGAGAAGTCCACTGTGAGTGCGGACTCACCCTGCTCCGCCCAGGAAACCTGACGGCCACTATGCGGATTTAAAAGTTAAACCAAATGTGGGTGGAAGAGTGAGTGGGGGGTAAAGAGCCAATATCTTTTGCCAAACCATAACTGAAAACACACTGTACACTTCACATAAACTCTCATTGGACACATTGTACATTCTACAAATCAAAATGATCATTTTTATGTCCTTAATATTTTCTAAATTAAGTAAATGAAATGAACATGACTTTTCGTTGAAGTTTTGTCAATGAAACTTTACCAGCATTTAAGATATTCTGTTGTCAGACATAAAAAATTCTGTCAAACCGCCTCCGCTAAGCTCTCGTATAAATGTGTTGTGTAATGACTTCACTTTTGAGTCAAAATTCCCATAACTGAGGTGTGCAGCTGGGGAAACATTTACTTCTCATATTTCCGTAGCCACACTCCTCGGCGGTGACTGATTATTTGCAGCCTGGGCGGGGGGGGGCACTTGCCCTCAGGCACACAGGTAAGCCGACCGTTTAGCCGTTTGGGTGAAGGCAGAATTAATGAGAGTGAGGGGGGGGGCAGCACTCAGTGATCAGACCCAGATGTTTCTGGAGACACTGTAACAAAGATTTGAGGTGCGAGGATTTTTACAGCTGAGTGAAACCAGGCCATGTTTGCAGTCGCCTATAAAAAGTGTGCTCTGTTTATGAACTGTATAAACCTCTGCAGCAGGGCTACACGCACACGCACACGCACACACACACACACGTTTGTACTCATATCTTTGTGGGGACCGTCCTTTAATTTCTATGGGCAAAACCCTAATGCATGCATAGATTCTAAAAAGTGCCAAGCATGACATTGACTTGGCATTGGTAAGGAAAGAAAATAAAGATTTTAAAATATATTTTATCTTGACGCTACAGTGCCAAACAATGGACTTTTTAAAGAGGAAATATGGAGCCAAAGAGGTCTAGCCGCCTTGGAAGTTTCCGGGGGGAGAGCTGCTGTATGCTGCTGCCTTCGCCCTTCCCACCCAAATTAAGTGTCATGAACCATTTGCTGTTTTTTTTCCTCCATTAGGTGGTGCTCTTTTGCTTTGCGGCATGCTTTGAGCCCTTTTACGAAGAGAGAGCACTATCTAGTGGGATCAAAAAAAACAGCAAATCGTTCATGAAGCTTCATTTGGCCACAGTAGTGCAATGATCTATTACTTGTAGTACTATTATTAAACAAAAGCAGGCATAACTAATCACACACAGAGCTGCCACAGAGAAGAACCCCTTACTTCCGTTGTTGACTCTAAGCAAGCAGGAACACTCGACTCTTGAATAGCATTGTGTCCCACATTAAAATGTCAGGCGAGTGATGGTGTGCGTGTGTGATGTCACCGTGTGTTAGGGCAGTGATTGGTCCTTACCTGTGTCCAGTAGGCGGGATGAAATAGATGCAGCAGTGAACTCGAGAGTCCGGGATCCTCGTCTTCCTGTTGATGTTGATCTCCTCTTGCAGGTACTGCTCATACTGCTCGTTAATGAACCTCATGATGGGCTGCCAGCTGTGCAGGACACGCACACACACACACACACACACACACACACACACACACACACACACACACGGAGTCACACAGAAACAAAAACGCACAACCACAATGTCAATATCACACACACACGAGATGGTGTATGATCAGACACACATTGTGTTGTGTGGAGGACCACAGGACTGCACTGACCAATTTTCATTGTTGATATGATCTCCAAAGCCTGGGGTGTCAATGACAGTCAGCTTCATCCTCACACCTTTCTCCTCAATCTCTGAACGGAGGGAAAGTCCATGGTGAACCAGACACTGTTGATCTGTCCTGAGGTCTCACCAGACACTGTTGACCTTTCTTGAGGTCTCACTAGTGATAAGGCTAAGGACACCCTGCGGTATCGTTCCTCGCTGCTCACCATGACTGATCGACTTGATCTCCACAGTCTTAGGAATCCTCTCATCAGCAGAGCCCAGGCCTGTCCGTCGGCTCACCTTAGACTTGAAGAGGGTGTTCATCAGTGTGGACTTTCCCAAGCCACTCTGCCCTGCATGGAACATCAGCAGAAGCAAAGACACAGGGCACATGGAATGAAAATATAACGTGTTGTGTTGCTGACAATAACCATTCAACTATCTTTGGGAACAATTACACGCAGTGTGCAGACTCCGCCTTCAATGGTCACCTCCGTCATCTGTTATGCAGCTACATCATGTTGACTGACGTGTGTGTAGTGTGTGTCTTTATGGTAGCCATATTCCAAACCCATATAACAGCCAGTCAATCAGTGTAACAAAGCACAGTGTAACACAAAGCACAGACACATGGAACAGAATGATATCATCTCTAATAGCTATTGAGATGGAAGCTGAAAAACAATGAGCGAGGGGACCATGCCAAAAAGTGGAGCATGACTGGGCAGCCATATGCAGGCCAGTTCATTGGCTGAGTCAGGTAAACCAAAAGAGTAACTAGGAAAAACTCTAGAAGCTTCTGAGCTCAATCTTCAAGTGATCAGCATAGAAGATGGACACAGATAAATGTCCCAGTGTGTCCTACTTAAACATCTTAAGCTAAGCAAGTTCAGGGACTTCAACGAGCACGGTTATACTGGAGCCTCTGAAGTATTGTTTCCCAATCCGATCCTGGGGGACCCACAGCCAGTCCATGTTTTTGCTCTCTCTGAACTCCCTGCTAGACAGTCCACATTTTCGTGGACTGTTTGAGGGTCTCCCAAGGATCAGATTGGGAAACACTGCTCTGAAGCACTAGCACTGCACACTCACTCACCCACAACCATAATGTTGAGTTCAAAGCCCTGCTTCATTGCTTTCCGCCTCATCTGCTCCAGGATGGCATCGATGCCCACGTAGCTGAAATCCACACTGGGTTTCTCTATACTGGCCGGGGATGGGGCCGGCTTCACTGGCTCCGACATTGTGCTGGTGATGTGGCTGGGGACGACCTCTGACCCTGGTGCCACAGAGACACACATGAGAATGCAGACAGAGGGAAACAGTGCTGTGTAAAATTTAACTGGGATTTATTCATTAGTGCCAAGAAAAATCAAAAATCCACAGTTCTGCATGGTTCACTAAAGGTAGCTAATTTAGTGCAGATGAAGTTGTATTATTCCCTGCAAAGGAAAACCTGAATTCTCGTACATGACCTAGCTACATTCAGAGGTGGAAGTTCTAGGTCCAGAAAGCAAAAATCCAGACCAGGATTTTGTTTCAACCAACCAGTGGGTATAAAGAGTCACAGTCACAGAGTCCTCAGCTGGTTGGTTGAAAGAAAATCTTGGCCTGGATTTTAATTTTCTGGACATGAAATTTCTACCTCTGGCTAAATTGCATTTCCAAGCAAGAAATGAGAATTCTTTATGAAGCATTAAGTTCACAAAAACATCCAACACTCCACCTTGCTGGACTTTCAGAGAAACCTCTTAATTGCCCCAAATGAAACACTAAAGCTAAACGATTATTGCCGGTAGAGGTAGAGGTCTTTTCAGATGTATTTCTACACGTCACAAGATAGAGCAACAGAAGAGCAAACCTGAGCTGGTTAACACTTCGCATCGTGTTGAGAAGTTTCACTGCGAGTACTTAGCTGACAACAGCAAAACCGACAGACAAGCATCTAGGGCAGGTTTCCCTTTTGAGAAAAACATTCAGATCTAATCAGCTTTGACTTTTCAGCTCGGTCTTCCAACTCATTGACTTTAACTAAATAATCTGTATAGAATGCAACCCACAAAAATTCCGGAACGTGAAAATGATTTTTTGTTATCTCTAGCTTCTGCGTCCCCCCCCCACCTCCCCAGGTGCCATCTCACCCAGTGTTACACATATAGGGACCGAAAATTAAATCTGAAGCGAGGGAAACCCCAGCGGTGCAGTAACAGCCATTCAGGACTTGGAGGTAGACAACAGGAAGTTGGTTCCCTCAGGTGGAAAGACAGACATGCAGGCAACGAGCTGAAGTCGCTCTGTTCTGCTGCGTTAGGGAGACAGAACCTGCGCTGTGCTCAAACGAACTGGTGTTAACGACAGCACACTAATCAGCCGCATGGAGAATCCTCTCAGAGGGCTTGTTCCCGACATATATACACGCGCGCTAGGCCGAACGCTTCTCTCGACTCCACCGTAGGGAAGTCTCTTCGGCGAGGTCGGCCGGCAGTGCGAGAACATGCCAGCTGGGTCCTACCTGGGTGCAAATGCCTCTGGCGTGAGCCTGCAGCTTGGCCTGTACTTTTGCACGTCCGTGTTCAGACCCTGAGCGCTCAGCTCCTACAGAGGCAACCGGCAGAGCTTCCTACAGCCAAGCAGAGAGCGCCGTCCACGGGCTGCTGTTAACCACGAGAGCAGCACACACACACAGGCACACGCATTCGCACGCCCATGCATATGCACAAGCAGACAAAGCACATATGCAACGATCAGCAGGCGGGGTTCCTGCTACGAGGATCCTACAGGCCCCTGCGCATGCCAAACAGACAGACACACGCTCACATAAACACGCTCACACACATACAGTCATTCCTTTATTTTACTGCTCAGCATAAAAAAAAAATCCGGGAGATTAATGAGCCTGAAACCACAGGCATCACGAATAAACTGAGCGCCTCTCACTACAAGGGCGTGCTCATCCTGCACGGGCCTCTGTGATCCCCTCTCTCCCCTCTTCTTTTCTGCAAACGGAGTGCAAAGAGATAAAGACAAAGACTGTAAACTGACTCAGCAGTTATGATGCACCACCTTACATCCTCTGAAGTTTTCCTAGAATTCTTTTCTTATTATTATAGGTCACATCATAAATTGCCAAAAGCAAATGCAAATTTCTGGAATCATTTTTAGCCCCGCCCTTCATGAATTTTTAGCCCCGCCCTTCAGTGATTGACACCATTGTCAGCTAAGAATGGTTAAACTAGTTGATTAAGTGACACTTTAATTTAAAGAATCTAGTCTGTAGTGCTGGATCTTCTACCAGAGTGATTCAGGTCAAGTACGTCGCTCAATGACCTTACAGCAAGGACCCTCCCAAGACTCAAACAGATGAACTTTACACAAATCCATACTCTTACCCACTATGCTATGCTATCCTCTGTTACTCACATGAAAGTAACTTTATCTCTTTGCGCAGACGTTTGTCTCAGTACTGATATAACAACAATGTGCTCAGGACAAATGTTCACATAAGCGTCCCTCTGGAGGAATCTTCTAAAACTGGATGTAAAGGGAGCATCAAAGTGTCCATCCAGTCAACAGCCGGACACAGCTTAACTTCATGTGAAAGAATTAGAAGGATTGATTTCTAAATTAATAACATTATACAGCAGCAGTTCGCTTGAGGGGGCACAAGCGAGTTAGTAACACAGTTGCTGATCAAGTACAAATCATAATCAAATATACTTCCCGCAGGAAATACATGAACTGTGCAGATTGATTAATGCAGCGTGCTGCCGCATTCACCAGAAAGGCGAGAAAGAGACCAGCAGGCGGAGGTGCTACCCCATTCCCACACAGGCGGGGGGTTTAGCGCGCTCCCCATTCATGGCGGGGATGTTAGGCGTGCCAACGATAAGCTCTCCCTGCGACCTGGAGGGTCTGTCACCGCCGTACAGGCTACTGATGACTTTTAATCTAATTTGATCTTGATGGTGGGGGCAGGGAGATAACTTAATCCTCAAACTGCAAAATACACAGATAACCAAGATGTTATTGTCAAAGGGTCAGTCCCTTATGAGATTATGCTCAATCTCTCGATCAGGTTAGATCCAGAGGGAAGTCAAGTATCTCCTCAATCTCAACAAAACATAGAATGACGTGAAACCGCACAAATACTTCGTAATAACTCAGTTACTACTGAAGTACAAAATCATGAACTAATCATTAACAATATAGCAGCTACCTGACAAAACATGTGTCATTCATTAATTAATAATAAACAAACATGATCAGCATTTTGCTTGTGTTATTCATGACTTGTTCCTTCAGTAATTCCTTAGTTGTTCCTTCAGTAGTTCCTTAGTTGTTCCTTCAGTAGTTCACAAAGGTTTACAGAATTAACAGATATAGTAACAAATACAGTTACTGCTTGAGATAGAAAATGCATCATTGTTCATTAATGATGACCAAACATGGATAATTGATACATAGCAAAAAAGCATAATTCTATATTATTTGTGTCCCCTCAGGTAAAGAGTTATCCGGTCACTCTTATTCTGCGGTTTCTGCTTACTGGTTTTCGGAACAACCATATTTCTATTTTTTTGTTTGATGAAAAGCACACTTTTATAAAGACAGTTCTAACTGGCTGATAAGTGACAGGCCAGACAGAAACGAACCACAGAGCTATTCTCTCGGCAGTGGCGGCAGTGGCGGCAGTGGCAAAAACAAAGACTCGCTGTGCTTGTTCCGTTTCCACGGCACCTTGGCCGATGTGGTCCGGCCCACATTTCCCACGAGCCTGTGCCACTTGGTACACAGGACCCCCCCTCTGCCCCCCCCACAAAGGTCTTATAATAAATTCTTACGAGTTTTATTTTCCAGGACAACGAGGAGAGTGAGCTTACACACCACCGAATAAATCTGCCAGGGACAGAAGACAAACCTTTATCTGTGTTCTTACTACCCTTCATCAGCAGCCGTAGATCATCGCCCACACACTGCGACGGTTAAATATCACGCTAGTCGGCTTCTAGAGGTGACTGGCCCCAGCCAGCAAGGAAGGCAGCTGACAACCAGTTCAAAGCCTCTCAGATCAACCACAGAATCGCTCATCCAGTGTGACGCACCAACATGCGTCTTCAGCTCTGTGCCAAACGAGGCTCTAAGTAGGTGAAAAAGTTGGGAAGAAGCTCTTAATACAAATACCATCACACTGTATGTCCTACATGAATGAAACTGAGGTGGAACATGCTACATTGTATCTCCAAGCAAGAAAGCATTATGATAAAATGTGACTCTCGGAAAGCAAAGATGCGGCAGAGAGTAGCAGTGAGTGCTACCGTATTAAGGGTTAACAGCAGAGCCATAGGAACCAAGGTCGATTCCTGTGAACGCACTTCGTTGAAATGCCTCGACGTGTGTCGCCAGTTACATGCTCAGGTTCCCTCGGTACCAGTTCCGACAACTGGGCACCCGCCAATCGCTGCGTAGCACGCTCACAAACTGCACCACGCAGGGATGCGAAATCCTCTCAAAGGGCAAAAGGAGCAAAGAAACAAAATAGCTCGGCAAGATACCCCTGTCCCTGCTGGAAACAAGAATCTGAGGAATTCTGGGGGTAAAAGACTAAGATCAGAAGCTGTTTGCTCGTGACTTTATTAAATCAGGAAGATGTCCCATGTTTTGTCATTCTTTGTCTCTTAAGGATTTTCCAAAGAAATGGTAACTGAAAGTCATCTTTATTTTAATTGCGTCTTCTTTATAAAGTGAGGAATTCTGGTATGATATTCCATCCGCATATTCTAATCCATTTGCATATAATTACTATTTTCAAAGGCACTCAGGTGTGGTGAGCCCATTGCCAGCTGCAACATCACAGCCCCCCAGAGGTGAAGTTCACAGGACCAGCGAATGTGACAGCGTGGCGAAGCAGGCAGCTCGCACACGAACGCTCCCCTTTAAGTAGTCACATGAGCTTCCATTTCTCACTCAGAATACACACCACAAATAATACAGACAGACAACAGCAGGTCAGCAATAACATCTCCAGCACCCAGAGCGGCAGAGAGCGCACGATTCTCTGGGAGTGTGACATGCGGGTGAGTTAACGTGACACCAAACCACAAGAAAAGCAGCTGAGAGAAATACAGATAGAAATATCTAGAATGTTCTTTTTGGTGGCCGCTGCGTTTGTGGGTCAGAGGATCATTAGACACTGCAGGCCCATAAACCAGACAAACTAACAAGGCATCCACCCCCTCCCCCGGCAGACCAGATCTGCCAATTCCTCCGCCCATGTCTCAGGCAGTTTTAGCAATGAGAAAACACCACACATACAAATGTAGGACTCCAAACTCTTTCAGCTGAGCTGTGCCCTGTGACATTGCAGGCTGCTACCTTCCCCACACTCCCAGGCCGCAAGGGGCTACGCTGCTCAGAGCCGTATCGTCACCAGATAGGTGTGAAACTCTGCCCTTCTCTCTTGTTGTTCAGCATGACTTATACAGGTGCTGAAAACCTGCGGTTCTCACTCTTGGATAGAAGCCGATTCAAAGACACCCAGACAGAAGGCTTCCGATGCGTGGATGGGCGTGGCCTGTCGTGCAGAGAGACGGTTACCCGCCACGCACTCGTGTCTGTCTGAGGCGCAGAGTGTGCACCACTGCAACGGGCGGGCCCCGCTGCTCACGGAGAACTGAGGCAGCCTTAACAGAAGACATGCCTCTCGTCACCATATCCTCAACACCTTAAAAAGGTGGTGAATACTCTGCGGGCAGCAGCCTACAGGAAGCCATTAAAATGAGCAACATGAAAAGGAGTGAAAGACGCCTGTCATGGAGTCAACATCCGAACCGAAAGCTCTAGCGTTGGGCGTATTAAAAATAAGCCAGGAATGCACAGTTCGTTTCAAACTACGCGAGATCTCCAAGGAGAGCTTACCAAAGCAAACGGATGGAATCGGCCAAGATAAATTACCTTAGCTAACTTGCCCTGAAGTTTGGTAATGTGCTCCAGTTGATCAGAATGCAATGCAAACAGTCCCCGGTGCAAGAGGAGGAAGACGGGAGAAAAAGCAGCGAGGTTAAATGGCAAGCGGCTCCCAAAACACCAGCGGCGCTCGGAGCAAACGTGTCACGCAAACACTCCAGGGGCCTACAGTGATCTCACACTTCAGGCAGACGGGGTGGGGGGGGGTGAGAAAGGAAGCGAAACATGACAGGGGAAGAAAGTGAGAGACAGGAAGAAAGTAAGAGACAAAGAGACAGGCAGAGGCGCACGGACACACGCACACAATCTCCTTTTCTGACTCACATTCTCCAGCGCTAGGCTGAAATCTCCACAACAAAAGTTCCTCCACTAAACATGGTGCATGCCTGCTCCCTGCAAAATTTGCTTTCTCACCTCTCGAGCTGAGCACTCCCCTTTCAGGCCAAAGGACACCCCCTTCAGAACTGGCTCTGCTGCAGCGTGCCACTGGGATGGAGGGAGTGTCCCCATCAGTGGAGATACTGAAGCCCCGCCCATCTCCAATCCCTTTAGCTCCGCCCACAAAAGGCTCACGTGACACAAAGAGCCAATCACGCCACACCCCTCATTCGCTTTAAATAAAGGGAGGGCATTGTAGATGAAGCTGCAGACCGTTGTCATGTTGAATTACTGCTGTCATGCTTGTCAGCCCCCCCCCTCTCTCTCTCTCTCTCTCTCTCTCTCACCCACACAGAGTATGCACACACACACTCTGCAGTCAGCCCAGGGCAGCTAAGGGCGTCTTCGGGAAATCTCAGTCTCCCCCCAGACTGACCGGGAAAGATTTGCGCTTCACAGTGAGCTGACACAAGCTAAGGTCTGGCCGTGCTGGAGCCCCAGAGAATCTGGGTGCTGTTCCCCCGAAGCCGTTACCCTGCTCTGTGGTTAGTCGGCGGATGGGGGGGGGGGGGGGGCGTGTCCCGCATGGCCCTTTGTAGTTTTACCTAGAAGCTGGGCAGCGCACATTACAGAGGATTTCCCACCACTGAAAATATGACGACATCATCGCGAAGCCCGCCGGGGTGCAGCACCACAAAGTTTGCCAGTGTGATTTAGGGTGACTGTAAATAACACTTCATATCTCAGATTAACACTCAACAGCCAGTACCCCCCCCCCCAAGCCTCAGTGACCCGCTGAGCACCAGTGACTGTCAGCCGCTTTGTAGTGTCACAGTCTACCCTCAGCTGATGCTTCCTCGCATCACACGGTCGAAAAGCCCTTCAAGGAGAGTCTCGTGGTTTGAGGAACATGTTCTGAGAAATATCACAAAGCCTGTTTTACTGCTATTAATCAAAGGAGAACTTATAAAACTCATGTTTTCCTTGAAAACTCCCATTATAGCAGGAAGAAGCCATTTTTCTGGTGCACCTCATAAACTACTGGCATGATGATCTTCACGAACGAGCCATACTTAGTCTTCTGAAACTGCACTCACTGCAAACAGCTTAGCAATGGCTGCGAACGGAACTGTGAATAATTAGCTGTGTTTATGGGTATATTCTCTAAACAAGAATGATGCCTGCGTGCGTCTGGACCCAATTTATCGGTTTGAATTTTTTTTCCCTTTCATGCGTATGCAGGGCACTTTCGCTTTGCCGAGAACGAACAATGCTTCCAGAATGAACTCGATCCAACAGGCAACTGGAATCAAACCAGTACAGACCCCCCCCGAGAGAGTGCTCCGATTGAACGAGGGAATTGAGATTGATTGTGGAAACATTTAGAGCGTTCCGGGTATGGAATAAATTACCAACGGCCCCCCCCAACGTTTCTTACTCACACATTTCTCAGAAAATCTCCCCTCCACTAAGATCAGGCTGAAGACTGAGCTGAATGCATGACTCCTAAGTACACAGACTGAAGACCTTAGCGACCGAACTCTTGTTTCTATGCCTTAGCGACATACTGGACCTGACATGAACAGTGAACCCTAAGCATGGTCCATCAGAAGCCTCCTCTGGCAAATAAGCCATAGTAACTGAGGGATAGGAAGAGTGCCTTGGGATTTTTAGTGGGGTTTTAAAATATTTTCCATGTTCTATTGTAACTATTCCCTAATTCTTTTCATTGACATACCAGTAAAACCTAAATTCTGCGTTTGAAATTCAGTCTCTTGGCAATTTGGCAGGGCTTGCGGTCTGACGAACAAAAGCGTTGGTTTTAGCCCGAGGGTTTTTCGTTTGTTTTGTGACTGGATTGTTCCTGCTAGTTATAGAACGTCAAGGCTAAAAGCCGCCGCAGCTTTGCAGCTCCGTGTTTCTCTAGCGAGCCTCGGGACACCAGCGAGGGTCTCACTGTTTTTTTTCACGACCCAAAGCAGTGCAGCCGACACAGAGCGACATAAACACCGTCCTGTAGCTCCGCCCCCGACTGCTCATTCTTGTCCCTCCTTCCAGAGGACAACAGGCATACTTACAACAGGGGGCTGGGTGGAAAACATTTGCAGGAAAAAAAGAGGGATGGAGAACAACGGAAAGAATGACAGATCTTCTCAATAACAATAAAGATAAACAATAGCTGCCAGTCAGGTTTGAAGACGTTTTTTTGAATCCATCTTTCTCGTGAATTAAGGATTGGGAAGGTGACTCATTAAGAGCAGGAAAAACTTATGGTTGGCCGCCCTGGAACACCCCCACCCACCGGGAAATGTGGAGGGTGGGAAGCAATCCCCTCGAACCCTACACCAACAGAACAGAGCATCTCCTTGCTTTTACATGCGTTCTTTCATTTTGTGAAAAGAATTCAATGACCAGTGTTCTGCCACACATTCCAGGAGATGTTTTCATCCAAACCAGCGTGCTAAGGCTGTGTTCATATTACAAGCCTCATTGCTCAATTCAGATTTTTTGCTCGGATCGAATTTGCCTGTCCTGACAATTCGCATTCATAATTACAAGCCACCTGTATCTAACCGTAAAGTGAACGCATCTGTTCTTGAAAATGGTTAATGTGTGCATATTGATACATTTTTGTGCAAGTCATCTGTGTCATTAGTAACAAGAAACGCCCAGCGCATGCCTATAGACAAAAAAAAAAAAAACACATGAATTCCGATCTGACCGTTCACGTTCATGTCGCAAGGCCAGGAATCGAATATGTATCTGATCTAGGACCACATATAAAAGTGACTCATATCTGATTTGAAAATATCCTGACGAGATCCTAAAGAACACGAGAGGTTAATACCTGGTCATATAGAAACCAAAGATCCACTCTTAGCTATGTCCCACGTTGCCTAACTGTGGCCTACATACCTCTCCCTGTGACTGGCAGGAGAATTAATGGCTGTAATTGAAGATGGAAGTTATTAGTCACACTTACAATCACTTGGGACGGTGTTTGATGGCCCCGAGAAAGCCGGCGAATGTTTCCTGGAGAAGCAAGGAATTTGTCGCGTTGCATTTGTCATGGAAGCAGAGGGTCAGGAGGAGGACTGACTTTGGGAGACAGGAAATGCTCCCTCGGCACGTGGTTAAAAATAACGGGGGGCGTAGCAGTTAGGGCATGGGGACCGTTGGCCTCTGCAGAAACACTTTTTCCCTGCGCTCTTGTGCTGTTGTCATGACAACCCACGCGTCACTTCACTCAAAGGTGATTCACAACAAACACAAACAGCAAAAAATATACTAAACACACTAATATGTTTGACATTATCACTGTGACACATTATGGCAAAGATGCTGTTTTTGTGCTTGTGTCATTGTATGGTGACGTCTTTAATCAGGTCTTCACTACTGTCTGCACTTGTCTGTGGCAAGACATAGAATATCTGTATAACAGTGACTCCTACTGGTCATTGCTAAAGATGCAATGGATCAAAAATGGCTTACCCTAAGTGTAAGGAGTCAGAAGGGAGTACATCCCTGCAGGTAGTACTAGGGACTGTCCAAGTACTTGGGGTAGTACTTGGGACTGTCCAGCCTGGTCTGGTTCTTCCTCTCACTTGACTGAATCACTGCGCTATTCTGACATTCATGGAGACCATGTGCTGTAGACTCCCTGTCCGCTGGCTCTCAATCCCATTCCCTTATACGGCTCCCTCTGACCTGACACATTACACATGTCCTCTTCATCTCTCCTTAGTGGAGTATAATGTTCATGAACAGACAAGCATGTGTTTAAACATGACACGTCTCAAGCCAGACGGAGACGGCAGCCTCTGAAAACTGCTGATCTAAAATAAACGCTGGAGCAGATCTAGCATAAATCTACTCAGCTACTGTTATACACTTTGCACTGGCTCAGACAAGCAGGCTTTAAGCCCTTCTTATCAGATTCAGATGCATTCTTAGGATTTCTGCAAGACAATAACAAGGGGTTCTGTATCCACTGTCTTACGACACGGAGACGCTTCCACGGAGACATCCTGTGTGTCTGATCCCTAACAGAAAGGTCAGAATCCGTCAAGGACCAGGAAGAAAGAAAACGTACTGTACCCTTGAAAATCTCTCAGTAATTAGAGTCATTCTCTGTCAGACTCAACCCCAGTTAATACACCTTCTCACCATTTCTTTACATTTCTTTTTACATTTTAAATGTTTAACTTGTGATTTTAGGTATTTGTTTAGTTTTAGGATTGTAACCAAAGCTTTCACTATAATGTAGCTCAAACCCCAACAAGTCAGAATCCTGGAAATGTCCTCGGACATGTTCGTACTATCACACATGACTTTCTACTGCCTGTCTGGGGGCTCTGGCCACTGGATGCAGTCATACAGGGGTGTTAGCAGGTGGGCAATCAAACCAAATGCAAGTAGCATATAGTGGAGCAGCCATGGGGATTAAAGGAGTGTGTGCACACACTCACAAGCACACAGAAACACGCGAACCAATCTTTCTGAAATACAACACAGTAATGATGGACAAAATGACACCTAATGAACCCATCCATCCATGTCCGGGTCGGGTCGCAGGGGCAGTCTAAGCAGGGAAACCCAGACTTCCCTCTCCCCGGCCAATTCGTCCAGCTCCTCCAGGGGGGTCCCGAGGACCTAATGAACCACTTGCTGTATTTTCTGACCCCACTACATGGACCTCTTGGTTTGCTTTGGGGCATGGGTGTCAAACTCCAGTCCTGGAGGGCCAGAACCCTGCACATTTTTGGGTTTCCCCTCATCTAACACACCGGATTCAATTCCTTGTGCTAATTACCACACAGCTCTTGAGCTGAATCATTTGTGGTGGAACAGGGAAAGAACTAAGCCACACAGGGCTCTGGCCCTCCAGGACTGGAGTTTGACACCCCTGCTTTGGGGCATGCTTTGAGCCCTTTTTTTTTTTTAAACAGAGAGCACCATCTAGTGGGGTCAAAAAATATAGCAAATGGTTCATGCAGCGCCATTTTGTCCATCACTACAACACAGCCAATGAGCTACAAGAATATTTATTATAGAGTACTAACCAAGTCAGTATTAGACATCATGTGATAATTTCATCACCACACACAATGCCCTGTGTCTGAAAATGACCAGGCACCTTGAGACAGGTCATACTGGATCTGGCAAAGAGAGTCACGCAGCATTCTCAGAAGCATGGCATTGTGGAAAGGGCTCTCTGAGAAGCACGGCATTGTGGGAAGGGCTCTCTGAGAAGCACGGCATTGTGGGAAGGGCTCTCTGAAAAGCATAGCATTGTGGGAATGGCTCTCTGAGAAGCATGGCGATGGATATGCCAATAAATTCTCTTTCAATCAGCATTAAAATAATAATTTGAAATCTGTTCATTCAGTGGAAAACAAAAAGTTATTCACTCTAAAACAGTGTAACCTCAGGGAGTTTTCATCTGTTTGCTTAACTGAACATTTTTTTATCCTTGTATTTTTCGCCCATTTGTACAGCTGGGTATTTTTTACTGGAGTGGCTCAGGTTAAGTAGCCCCCCCCCGGGTGACTGCCGAGTTACGGTTCCGTGTTGGAGCAGCACGCTACTTGCCGTGCGCTGGGAGGGGGAGGCCAGGGTCCAAACAGGAAACCAAGCAGGCCTTTTGGTTAACATAGGCAGGCCAGCGACCTTTATTTAATTATAGGGGTCTCCAGTGCGGCCAACATGCTGACACGCACACGCTACCTCTCAAGCTGTGCAGCCGAACCTGTGGGCCCCATCCTCCCGCGGGGGGGCCACCTGGGGGTACAGACTGCACGCTGAGACGTGACACTGTGGTTAACTAACATCGTGCAGCCTTCAAAACAAACCCTGAAAATAACGCCTTTTGAGTACTTTGCTGAGGGCCGAATCTGCAGTGTTAGCTAGATAACGGAATGAGATTTCAGCCGCGATCCTTGGGACACAAGACCATCTCGTGAGACCAGGAAGGAGCGAGGGTCAGCAGCTGCTCTCTGTCCTTCGCTTCTACTCCAGCTAAGCTTATACTTAGATCTTGTTCACAAAAATGGCAGAAAATGCAAAACAATCGCATATTTTAAAAAAATCAAAGGCTGGGATTCCAGCTCCTCAGATTTCTCACGGCCCCCGAAACGAGCTGTATTATTAATTAGCGTAACCTTCTGCAAGAGCACGGCTTCCTGTGGAAATGGCCCTGTTACTCTCATCACCGCTGCTGACGTGCAAACTCTCTGGCTGGCCCTGTGCACCGGCCGTGTTTTGCATTTCAAATTCAGAAATGTCTGCGGTCCGGCAGCTATCTGGCCTGTGGGAGAGTTCAGCAGGAGTTTAATGTGAGCCGTTGCCCTGCAGGGTATTCTTCACAAACAAATCTGTCTACAAAACACGCTGAGTGTAACGCTGTACTGAAAGTCGCATGGGATGCTCTAGTGTACCAGGCGTGGTGACTTACTGTCAGGACTCCTGGCGAATGCCTCAGGGATTGGAGACTGCGTCTTGGGTTCACTTAGTGTGGGGGAACTATTCTCTATCCTGGAAGTTCCTGTCAACTCTGGCCCTTTGGCTAGCAGAATATCTGGAAGCTTCCGTGGTGACTCCACCGGGCTCGGCGTCTCCGCTCTCCTCTGGGAGGCCTCGGGAAGGCGGGAGGTGCTGTGGCTGACGGGATCGGCCCGCCTGTTTGCCTGATCTGTGCCCCTGGTGACGGCGGACGTCTCCGGCCTCTTCAGACCAAAGCGTGGTGCCACGGAGCCAGCGCTGCCGTCTACGGCCTTGGAGGAGAGGTCGATGGAGAGCTCCGCTCGCCGGGAAGACCCTGATGGCTGCAGGCTAGGCTTTGTCGTTCGAGGGGTCACCGCCCGGCGAGCCTGAGGCAGTGCGGATGCTTCAGTCTCCTCAGTTTCAAACGACCTCTTCAGAGCTGAAGGACAAAAGGTCACATAAAGGTCAAGTAAAAGTCAGATAAAGGTCGGGTAAAGGTCAGGTAAAGGTCAGATAGGTCAGGTCAGATAAAGGTCAGGTAAAGGTCAGATAAAAATCAGATAAAAATCAAGCAAAGGTCAGATGAAGGTCAAATAAAGGTCAAGTAAAGGTCAGATAAAGGTAAATAGGTCAGATATAAGTGACAATCACAATCACAGAAAACAAATGGATTCATTACTAGGGTACGCATATTTTTAGTGAAAACGCCACGTGTGAACTGTAACTGTGAATGTTTACTCTACTTGAATAATTTGAGATTAATGTCCTTATATAAATGGAGTATTTAGAAATGTAGAGGGAGTACAAAAGACAGGATGTCATCAATTAGTGCAAATGACACTGAGTAAGCCGTGCCAGCCACCCGAAGTCAAATAATGCAGCATGACTTCAATGTATGCTTGTAGTAAGAAGGTAGCAATAACTAACCGTACTCATGTTGCATCTACTTGAATTTTCCTCATTAGATACAGAACACAGTAACAACTACACTATAAAACGTTTATTCTCTTCAGCCAAGAAATACATTTACCATTAAATATTCTTGTGCATTTTTCGGGAGTATTAGAACCAGAACAGACTGGGTGGCGATTAAATCTGGACATGCTCGAAAACAGATCCAGCTCAAATTAAAACCAAACCTGCAGAGCTACACTTCAGTCAAGTGTGTAAACCGAAAACATGAAAGTGCATCAGTCCCTGGGACACATTTGCTAAAATTGTAAGTGATCAGCACAAGCACCCGGCACTTTGTGGCGGCAGGCTATTTTACGGCAATCACTGCCACCGAGTACACAAGCAACAACAGCCAGGCTGTTTGTCCCTCTTTGGGCTCTGATAACTGGTGACATTACATCCACAAGACACAAGGCTCTGTTCTCTTCCCTTTGGCAAGTTTTCAGGTATCTGTGACTCAAACCACACATGCTTCTTTTGGCTGGCAGCAGGTCCCGATCTCCCGTGTGGGCTTCATGCTAACTTGGGCTGAGACCTGACTATAGTCCAGAGAGCTACTGGAATGGGTGTTTTCCAAGTGGACTGGCTTTCATGTATGTGCTGGGAGGACTTCACCGTCTGGTTTTCACTGTTGGATATTTTAATATATTATAATATAATGACATTTTCCTTTAGATTGCTACAAACAGGTTGTTAAAATGCAACTTCAAGATTATACCATTCTGAAAGGTGTTACACCACAATGCAGTGCAGGGTGCTACAGTGAAGTGTGCTGTAAGGTATTAAACCACGATGCTGTGCAAGGTGTCTTTTTTTAAAGCGTGTTGTGATGATACAGTGGTTACCACTGTTTCCTCGCACCTCTGGGACCAGGGCTCGAGTCTCCACCCTGGCTCCACGTGTGTGGAGTGTGCATGTTCTCCCCATGTTGTCATAGGGTTTCCTCTGGGTTCTCCAGTTTCCCCCCAGAGTCCAAAAACATGCTGAGGTTAATTGGAGTTTCTAAATTGCCCATAGGTGTGCATGTATGAGGGAATGTTATTGAAAATGGATGGAGGTGCCATAGGATGTTGCATTTAGATGCAGTGTGTTATAGTGAAGCACGCTGTAGGTTGTTCTACTTTGATGCAGTGTGTTATAGTGAAGCACGCTGTAGGTTGTTCTACTTTGATGCAGTGTGTTATAGTGAAGCACGCTGTAG
>JAODKC010000048.1:1294240-1339421 GCA_026777985.1 Mormyrops attenuatus | reverse complement strand
CCCCCCCCCCCCCCCCCCCCCCCCCCCCCCCCCCCCCCCCCCCCCCCCCCCCCCCCCCCCCCCCCCCCCCCGTTACATGCAGGGCAGACTGACTGGAACAATGCAAAAACATGCACAAGCCATTATGAAGCTTGACACTCAAGGACAACCAGTTTCAACAGAGTGCCACTTTACCTGGCGCACCAGATGTAAATCTATCGCTAAAGGAAAATTCCAGACCCCACAGGTCTTTTCCCAGAAAGCTTTAACCGGCACAGACGGGACGCCTCCACCGAATACAAGAATCCCTTTGCTTTCGTTCACACGCCGGCCCAACCTTGAGGAGGCCTGATCACATACCGCAACTGCTAATGACAGGGAACGGAACCGAACATGTGCTGATGCATTTCAGACAGGAATCCGCCGAAATGCAAACGGCCAGTATGCACGGGGCGTACTGATGAAAAGGCAGAAGAGGAAGGGGGGGGGGAGGGGGGGAGTGCAGAGGGTGGGGGCCATGGATCACTCACCGGCAGGAAGGCAGAACCGGTGTTTTAAGAAGTGTCATAAGTCACCATAAGGTGATGAAACATCTCTAGCAAAAGAACGAAGCATCACAAGCCTGAGGTACCAAGAGCCATCAAAAGCTGGATGTCCAAAAAACAAAGGCAAGGAGAACGTTCCGGACCCGTACAACATTACTGCAGTGGTTCCTGTTAATCTTAAATAAAAACAGCCACACAGAGAGCATTCAGATAAGAGTACAAACAGGAAAATCAAACGGGGAGCAGAAAGAAAGATCATATCACACAACCAACCTTCAAAATCTGATATAATTCCTTCCAGGTGAGAATTAACACTGGAGTCAGACATGTTGTTTAGCGGCACCATGGGACAGAGTCACTCCTCGATCAAGGTGAAGTTTCCCACAGGTTCTCTGGGTCTTTGGATCCCAGAGCAGCAGGAAAGAGGAAAAAAAAAAGTTCCTTTGCAGAGATCGGAGCCCTGTGCTCTTAAAGGACCCGTTTATTTTGCCTGACTTTCTCTTCCAGGCTCAACGTCACAGAACTGAGAATGAGAGTGATGACAACCTCTCTCTCTCTCTCTCTCTCGCTCCCCCTCTCTCTCTCACTCTTTCTTTCTATCTTTCTCTCACTCCCTCTCTATCTTTCGCTATCTCTGTGTCTCCCAATCTCTCTCTCTCTCTCTTTCTCGTTCCCCCTCTCTCTCTCACTCCCCCTCTTTCTTTCTTTCTCTCACTCCCTCTCTATCTTTTGCTATCTCTGTCTCCCAATCTCTCTTTCTCTGTCTCTCTCTCTCGCTCCCCCCCACCCCCCCACCTCTCTCTCCCTCTCCCTCTCTCTCTCATGCACGTCAACAAATTCTGTTGAACTCTGCTGTGGTGTTTTGTTTATCCCGATTACAGTGAAAACACCACTAATGAGCAGGAACACCAATGTGTTCATAAATAAATACGTGCACATCTTTCCTTAACCTCATGATGACACAATGCTGACGTCCCTACATAGCAAAAAGGAGTTTAAAAAAAATCTCTGTTTTCAATTTGAAGCACACCTATTTGTGACTGTCACCTTCAGCAGTATGTTCCTGGAAAGTGAAATGCAATTCAACGTCTGCGCTCCTGAATTCCATACTGACTCTGATACTCACTTCAGAGGGTCATCAGGACATTCTGCCTTTGAGAGACTGAGGTTTCAAACAGAATAAATTATATATAAGACTGTACTGAATATTATCTATATGCAAGTTCATTGTTTAGCAACAAAATTTGTAACATGGAATCTTCCCTTACCAGCACAATTATGACAGTATGATGTGGAGATTAATCAAAACAATCTCTATTACCATGCACTTCTGTGTATGTTTTATTTTTAATTTTTTACTTCCTGTAGCGTACAACACACCCAACCGTCTGCTACTTTAATTTTAACCACCAGGTGTCACTAATGCAATCAAAACAGTATCCATAACCAAAACAGGGCAAATCACTCATCAGACAGGAAGCGGTGAAGTGGGCCGTATCTTTTGATAAATATATCCATAGCCAGCTGTGGAAATGTGAGCTTTCAAACAGACGTATCAGCTAAGCTAATAACCCGAAATCTGCCACACCCAGATAGCGAGCTACGCATAGCTAAGTGAGGCTGAACGATGCCAGGCATCAACGCTGACCCAGGGCTCAGAGGTCATGCACTGCAGGGTAGTGACAAGGGTGGCATGTAGGTCAATAAGTTAGCGATCCATTCCCGGATAGTCATGGGTTTGAATTCTGTGTCCGGCAGAGTAATTAAATCTTTCTTGGGCCCTCAAGCGAGACCCTTATCTCCAACTCCCTCGGGGATGCTGGTTGGCCCTGTCTCTGACCCTCAAGCTTCCCTCACTCCTACATCACTCTAAACAAAAGTGTCTACTAAATAGATACACAAACGTGAACGTGTCTCCCGTGCACCGCTTCAAACGTGACAGGACTGTCACCGTTTATCCGACACAACTGGATGGCTAGTCCAAACTAATTCTACACCAAACTGTTCATTCAGTGCAGAAATGCTATCCTGGAATGGGGAGGCGCTGAACAGAAACACCAAGCTGCACTGGTCTTTCCCAGGGGTTTTATACAGTAAAGCACAATGTCGGGGGGGGGGGGGTTGTGCTGCCTGAGGGATTAAAAAGCACTAATTGCTGGCGTCTTCCATACGGAGCACGTTTCTTAACAATTCAGCGCGGAACGGAGCTACAAAAACTCGCGGAATGCATTTTTTGAGAGTGCTGACAGAGTTATGCTTTGTCGGGGCACAAAAATCACTTGCAGACGATCCTTCTGGGGGCGGGATGGACAGAGGGACAGATACAGAGGGAGCGGGGGTGTTATCCGAGACTCAGCTGCTCTTATCACCGTCGTTATGAAATACAGGTGACCGCGCCAGTACATGCCCTCTGTGCCGGCCCAACCCAGGCTCCGTGTGTGAATTGGCTCCACGGCTCATCACTCCGCGGGGCTGTTTACACGACGACCACATAATAAGTGCTGTTTACATAGCAACCGCTCAGTAAAGCTCATTAGTCTTCCTGCAGCTGCAAGTGGGAAGTGTAGTGATTGGGGTGGCTTGACTCTTCAAGACTGACCTTTCGGAGGCGTTTTCAGCAGAGCTCAGCACATATGTCTGCACCGCTCTGCTGCAGGAGCGCGCTGCACCTTTTCTGCTGGATTTACTGCGCTTTACAAACTGTCCACCATTTTGAATCACGTAACACTGATTGCAATGAAGACAATGGGACGCCAAGTCGATGAAGGTGACTCCGGAAGTAGCAATGATTTTTTCCAACAGAAAAGGGGCTCTGGGAATACAGGCTGGGCAACAGAGCCAGCTTGACTGAGAGTGTCCGAGGATGTTACCGTTAAAGAACATTTCCATGCACGAAGTCATCACCAACACTCAAAGGCAAATTTAATCAAATTCACGGAAAGAAAATATTTGCGCCAGCACGCGTGCTTGTGTGTATATGTGGGGGACCTCAAAAAAAAGCCAAGACTGCCACCCCCTGGCTCTCTCTGGAACTGCAATAGACCATAGATGCACTTTACAACAAAACAAGGTCCCAAAAGAAAGTTTCAGAAATAAAGGGCTGCGACAGTCTTTACTCAGCTTCTCAAGAATTAATGAATCAGCACTCGTATGATCTGACGCAACTGAATCTTCTCAACTACAGCAGGAATACTATCGGTTACATCTTCTATAGCAGCTTACCCAGAACAGGATCACAATCTAAACACCAAGATAAGCCATCTTCATAAACCAAAACCTCAACTTAAATGAAACGCAATACAAAACAATCGATGATCAAAATCTAGCTTCAACAACTTTTCTATGTTACGCAACATCTCGCTGAGTGTTACTGCAATGATGAAACACAGGAAGTCTCTCTGATGACACAGAGCCTGACAGTAAGACGACCGGCCCTGACAGTCAAACAGCCGGCCCCCAGGCCCACAAATGCTGTGATTGCTGTCCCCTGTAGTTGTACCTCATCCAGCAGGGACATCTGGGCATGCCCCATGGTGGTCTCTCCGCATACCACACAGTTACTTGTCACACACTGTCAGACCCGCACAGACCCACCACAGACCTACCGAATCCACTGAAGGCACGGTAACTCTTTCTGAGGCGAGGCAGATGCCAGCGACGCACAGCACAAGCCTGACACTAGCCTTCCATCCACCTTCTACTCATCCACAGCAGTGTTAGGGGCTTGGAGCACACAGAAGGCGGCACAAGGCCGGGGAACATCTTGGATGGGATGTCAGTCCATTGCAGGGCACACACCCACACAAAAGCATGATTTTGGCCTAGAGATATCCATGAAAAATGATGAATCCATGAGAATATGCGAGCGCCACCCCCTCGGCACACAGCAGCTGAGGTCTCCAGGTGTGGAAACACTCCTTTATCTCGGTTAATCATTAGCTCGTCATTACCCCGGCGGGAACTAGTAGCCCACAGTCAGAATACTGCTCTTGCTGACTACAGATACCTGTAAAAGTACAATTACACTCCTGGTTAAGAGTTACAGCTGTTAACAGTGTGGCTGCAAGTCATAATGGGAACGACAAGCCACGCTGGTTTAACATGTAGCCTGTCTGTCAAACACGCGAGCTGAGAAACCGCAGCTCAGCACTAAGCTGGGGTGGGGGCCCCACAATGGGACAGAGAGAACCCCCCCCCCCCACCCCCCGATTAGCGTTCTGCGGCTGAGCAAGACAAGAAACAAGCAATGACTTACCTGAAATTCTGCCTGCCTCCATTTCCTGAGACCCCTCACCCAAGCACGCGCAACATGTGATCACCGCAACCTCTTCTCTATTCGTTTAAAACTTCCCGTTCTGACTACTCTCTCTCCTAGCTACAATTATACCAGAAATCCGAGGTCGTGCACAGCCATACACCAATGGCACGTGCTTTATTACAGTCTCCCTGTTTTATTATACAGGGTTTTTTCTGCATTCATGCCTCAGATGTATGACGCATTTGAAATGGAAAATCCTGTTTATATGACTTATGCTCATTACTTGCCCATTCGTTAGTAAATATGCTTCATAATGCTCATTGTAAGCTGTACATATAATGTTCCCTTTATCAGCCCAGAAATTTTAAGTGTTTTCTTGACAAGTAACAAGCCAAAACTTAAACCTGTGACAGCTAACAAGCATTAACAGGCATTGCCAAAGACAGAAGGGAGGGGTCCTTCTGGAGACGCTGGGAAAGAGTGCCACAAATGTGGTTTACATATGAACATTTTATTGTCGTCCATCTAGATGAAGGAAACCTGGAAGACCTCCTTGCTCTCCTAAATCGCAGTAAAGACGGATGGATCAACTGCTGTCTGAGAAGAGAACTGCCCAGGGGGGGTTAAGAAAACAGTGTAGGGAGGGGGGAGCCTGGCAAATAAACCGCAGTGAGGTTTTGGTTATGAATGGCGCTTGTCGGATTTGATTCTCGCAGACAGAGGCGTGTTTTTGTGAGGTTGCGTTAAGATACCTGCCCCGTGGGGTCAGTGCGCAGGGTGGAGCTGAGGTTAGGGGCAGTATGGAACCACACGTCTGCGCCTTTCAGCACCTCCCGGCAGCCCGCTGGTACGGACCACCCTGCTTCCAGCACCAGGCCCCGGGGAAGGGGCGGGTACCAAATGCTGGCTCCTCAGTCTCTACACAAACACACATGCGCATACACACACAAACAAGCGCGAGAAGTGAAGAGCCATGTGACTGAAATGTTGCAGACTGGTTGCTGAAATGTTGCTGAAGCTTCCTTGGGCATGTGAACGGGCTGGAGAACGAGACGGCCCAGAGGGCGGGGAACTCCATATCTACAAAAACGGTCCTGGGACACAGGAACCAAGCCGTAGCCAAGCCATACTGTGAAAAGAGACCCGTTAGTTTGTGGCAAATAGGTCCAAGCAACTAGAGGAGGCGGGACCAAGACATCTGATAGGTTGGTCCTGCCTCCTCTACTCGCTTGGACCCACCTCCTCTACAATCTGATTGGTTATCTCTCTGAACCAATCATTTTTCTTTGTGTAAGTACTCCCATGAGCGATTCTTTACAGCATGGTTCCAGCGCATCATGATTTACTTTGTGCTAATTTCTGCTAGGAAGTCTGTGAGAATCGCTGTGTTATATTAGCATCAAACGGTAGCGGAATTAGCATTCGCTTGTGTAAATTTGCATTATGAATCCATTCTGTTTTCTTGTTCCATAGCAGTTTTTTAAGTAGGCGGTTGGAAACTTGCAAGTGCACAGTTATCGGTAATGCATTGGTACATCGCGATATGCGATACTACTAATAATGAATAATACATAGAATATGCCCTTTATTCCTTGAAGTAATCCATGCATATCGACGCAAATCACCGGTATCTCAGTGCATTTCAGCCATTCAGATGGTGGTGATGCAACCAGCTTGGTTTAGTCACACTTTCGGCCCCGTTACTATCAGGGGCTGAAGTCACGCTTGAGACGGTAGGGTACTCACTGGGACTGGTAGGGTCCGAGGACTCCACTCTCCTCAACCTGCCGCTCGCAGTCCTGGCTATACCTGATGGAGAGAGAGGGATTAGCACAGACGGGCAGCAACGGGATGGTAGCTTAACATCAAACAGCTTTGCCTGCCTCTGCAAGTACCACAACGTCGTCATCAAATATAAACACACAAAGACTGTGTCCTCTCCTCCATTTTGAAATCCCGTTCTTATACCAATCCAACGGTTATCAAATCATTTGATCGGAACTCGCGCCATAACTCCACAGCTCCAGACTAAGTGAGGGTTGATACAGAGAACGTTTTTCAACGTTGACTAAACAAAGCTTAACGGGTGGAGGAGTTGTCGCTACATATTATTCCCAGGTCAATGTAAACTTGACTGTCATGAAAATCTGCACCACACTGTATAAATGCAGAAAGAATTTTGCATCTATTCAGTCAATGACTTGACAACCATGACAGTCGCCATGGTAACGAAAGATGGCATTTTGAAGGCTGTGACACTTCAACCACACAGCGACATACTGGAAGCCACATATGGTGATTCTGGCCGTATGAATGTTCACCGATGCCTGTGGCTTGAGGAATGAAACCACGAGGGAAACCTTACTTTCCAACTCGCCCTAAAAGCAGGACAATAGCGTGCAGTAGCTGAACAATAATGCTGCACGGGCCTAAAAGTGCTTCACCAGAGGAGTACAATGCTCACTTTCAGACATTCCTTGAGGAAATTTATTACATTACTACGATTTTTCTTTATACTTTTCTTATTCGACATTTACTTTAAGAAACTCTCCAGGTTTGATTCATGTTTGAATGGTTAATTTTTATGGAAGAACAGATTTAAAAAATAAATGAAGAAATACCTTGCACCGTAATTAAATGCGAGGGAGTCTGAGTATCAATCAAACAAGGGCTTCGACAAAGTGCACCGCCTAGAGGCAGCCTGAGGACATGACGACAGGGCGCAAAAATGAAGGGCCTTTTGAGCAAGCGTGCTACTAACTGACCTACTGACCAATCAACAGCCGCATCATGACCTATTGACCAATGAGGAGACGACTGTATCAGCTGTGAACAAATAAAGGCGAAGCAGGTCCCGCTTGCCAGCAGTCAGCTGGGCGGGGACTTGACCGAAGAGAGGATTAATATTGAATCACCACTGTCTCTTAACTTCACTGCATTCATTGTTTTGCAGTTATATGAAGCCTGTTTCAACACTTACGTGTACTCTTCTCTACTCAGTTTCGCAACCCTTCCATAAATGACATTTCAGATGCTGGGGGGGGTTGGTATTACATGTTGAGACAGTCTTCTAATGTTGCAGCGTTATTATCCAGGGGAACAACTTGCCTAAGTACAAGTCAAGGTGGCGTGCCAACACGGGAAACAAGCCCTACACGAAAAGGTGATTCTGACAAATGATTCATTTCCAGCTCGTGTTATTCAGAAAAAAAAGTAACATATCCTTGTCAGTCCCCATATTGCACAGAACTGTTGAAAATAGTTTTGGCTATAAATGTTCCAATCCAGCTCTACGTTAGTTTAATAAATTGAGTAACACTACATCCACGTTGAGCGTACAAACCGGACACGTGGGAAGGCGTGGTAATTGCTCACAGCCTAAACTGTGCCGAAACATTTATCTCACCCCCTTTGATACCGCATTCATTGCGTGTAATACATGGACTGAACCTAGCAAAACAGTATCCAGATGAACTCAAAAACACAAGTCTGAAAGGAAGGAAAGCACAACATAAGGTACCAAGACATTAAATAAGACTAATGTTAAAGCGTGAATTTGTATATCTTTTCCCTCTTAGTTCAATGTTTGTAAATTAAACAAAATCTCTACAGCCAAGGCTAAGTTAAATACTGCGGAGTATGAAGTAGGTTGGTAACGCAGCTTTCCGCTGTCCTGAGACACTGCTCCCGGCATTTATTACTCACATGTGAGTTAATGGTTGACTACAGGTACCCGTGGGTGTGTCAGGCTGTCTGAACCAGTGACCATCAATCACATGACTGGCCAGAGCAACACCGACACCCATGGCAGAGTGTTAAAAGGGAAATTTATCTACCCCTTAAGCTAGCTGATACTTGCTTATCTGTTTAGGACCGTGCAAATCCCAGTCTTCAGTTATGCGCATCGGAGGAGAAGTAGTGAAATTTTTGCAAGATGCAGCTTGTCTTCGCTCAGACAATGCAGAACGATATGCGACGGTGACTCAGGCAGTATCGGGAAAGCCCAGCATTCCTGCTTTCGTACAGTGCGGAGACCAGAGCTCAAATCAAATCATAGTGGTAAAACAGCTGCACACCTCAAAGAAAAAGTAAACTATTACACTTGTAAATATCCAATGGAAGAAACCTGCCCTTGAACGTAAAGGCTTCTAATGTTCTGAAATTCACGTGATCTTTTTGTTATATAAATATATAAAAAAAAACTGCTTCTGCATTTCTTGCTAGAACTTTGTTTATATGCATACGCCGGCTCAAAGGTTTCCCTCTCTTAACTTTCCGTGACCCACTTATTTCAACCAATGCTAACTTTTAACCAGAAATTTAATATGGTAAAAAATGTCATTAGTGAGAGTAAGTTGCAACTGGGATAACTAGTTTGTCAACAGTTTAATCCAAATTCTGAATGCAAACTGCTATTAAACATAATTTACCGTTTACACCACAAAACCGCAAAGCTCTCGTTTGTTCTGCTAGTTTGCTAAAAGATTTCACAACTGGTGACGCATAAAGTACTAGATATTCTGGATGACAACGAGTACAAGCGGGTATAAACTTTATACGTATATAATTGCCATGTATATAAATGAAAAGATGGGATAAGGAATAAAATGTCAGGCAGCAGAAAATGAACAATAAATAAATGCAAAGCAAAACAACGTCCTTAGAATAAAAATCGCGTATGATGAGGACAGCTGAGCAGCGTGCCGATCCCCGTAGGCTGTGATTTCGCTTAGGCGCGTATTCATTCCCAATGGAGAGCTGTACCATATTAGGAACACGCCTGCTTCCCCTTGTATGTCCGTCTGCGCGAAGTATGCGGCTAGGAGGTCAACGCACCCCAGGATCAGAACAACTACTTTTACCGGCACAGAGTTCATTAACACCGAGCACGTTTCAAAATGAGCCGAAGTATTAACAAATACAAAACGCAGATCTTTCCAGGTAAATACGGCACCTGTATATCCCGATTTCCTCATGTTCCGTCTTGATCGTAGTGAAGAAGAAACTTTAAGATCTGATTTCACTTTTCTTTTAACTTTCCAGAAACACAGTATTTTTGAGTATAATCGTCTTCATTAAATGCTCGGATTTCGAAAAGCAGCTTGGCGGTGCTGGATTAATGTCCGTGAAAGTTTCCTTTGTTCATTCTACGTGCTTTCCTGGAGAGACCTCTGCGCATGGAGTTCTTTACTGATCCGCACTTGGACGAACAAAGTTCATTGCCATTTAACCTGTACTTATAAATGAATTGGGTACTTCAACTAATTGAACTGTCTGCGTGCCGACAAAAAGAAAAATCAGGAGCGTGGACAGGCTTGTACCTGACCTTTTTACGCACATCCTATTTTGAGGCGGGACCAGTCTGTACAGTAATCCTTCTCTCAGTAAAGAAAATTCCCAAGTTGCATACGCGTTTTGTCCTGGTCTCCAGGTCGGCATTCTAAGGAGGTTAGTTAGTTTAAACCAGGTAAACCATGTATAGTTGCGATAGCTCCTTTAAGCAATTATGTTAACTACATGGTTAATAAATACGCAGTTACAATACTTGTGCGGAGAAAAAAAAACTCACTGAAGTAATTAGTGCTAATTACATGCAACGTGATTTTGCTCTCTAGTTAAGATGCAAATATCTACACTCTAAATCCGTTTTTGATATAATCACAGGTGGCATAGTGGCTACTGGACACAGATTAACAGTAAACAGATAATCAGTAGAACAGTAATAAGGGGCTATTGGCAATTAATACTCAATTAAAAGTATTTTAGCAATGGGTATTTATGGCACAAGCATAGTAGCACGAAAGAGAATACAGGGGGAAAGGGAGAACCAGAAACTAACTTTAGTGGACTAAGCACATTTACTTTTTCCAAGATAAATTAATCCCAAATGAACATGCAGCGGAATATGATGCAACAGGATTTTATTCATAAATATTAGTATTATTAACGGGGGTAATAAAGAGCAGAGCGACTTGCATGTAAGAGCATGCGGTGTGCTTCTAGGTGTTGACGGCTATAACAGAGAAGGTATGCCATGCATCAGCCCAAAGATGACGCTGTCTCCATCCGCTGTGGTGACCGCACCATGAGTTTGTTCCCTGAGGCCACGGTGCCGCACGCCCTCCCGGCACCACCCACAGCCAATCAGCAGGCACCAATCAGCAGCCACCCAGGACCACGCCGTTTTTACAGACACGGCCCTTATAATGTGCCCTATAATCTTCTGGCCTGTGAACGGAGCTCACATAAATGCCGATGTCTTCGACTGTATTTTTCATCCGCTCTGTGAAAATGGCCATAACGGCGGACAAAGGCGATGACGTGTCAGTGCTGGCGAGCTTTTAAAGACTGTGGTTTCCCCAGTGACTGGCTGGATTTTGTGGAGCACGTTGCCAGGTCTGAAGCTATTCTGGTTAACTTCGGAGATAGACCGTACAGACGTCGCATTTCTCCCAGCATACTGACAATTTAAAACTACTTATATCCTCTTACAAACAGAACCTTCTATAATTCAACAATTCAAACAAACCGCCATATGTAGCGTATGCCAAATTAAATCCTAATTTCAAATTGTGCTTTTGCTATAGTCAAAGTAATGTAAGCATACTACTGCCAACCAATTTAAGCTGCAAACACATTCCAAATGAGGATATTTTTTAAAATAAGAAGGTTAATTGTGTAGAAACTGACCCCTAGTGGCCGCATGGTGCATGGCAGATTGTGACATTTATTCCTATCCACGGGCGCCGCCCACCCCCCTTTAAGATGCCCCTGCTACTAACCTTGACTTTTCTTTGGTAGAGCTGAATACTGAGTACTACAGACGCTCCTCTACTTACGAACTTTCAGACATACTAACGAAGAGGACTGTAAGTCCAAATCGTGTTCATTGGGCTCCCGTTTCCTGTCCGCAACATCAATTATTTTTCTGCGCTCCAATTCCGCTTAGTACGACTCCTGGCCGCTGCTCCCGCCGCGCAGCAGCGTAGCGTGCGTACTCCCGGCATCATAGTTCTTAGTACTTGCGTATACCCTCAAAATGATGGTGAATAACGACTTACGAACATTTCAAGTTACGAACAGCAATTCGGAACGTATCTCGTTCGTGAGTAGAGGAGCGTCTGTATATATTTCCAGATGCTTTGATCCAACATGATGAGGGTTATAACTCTGGTATTATTATCTGCTAACCAGTGACCTTCCAATCGCAGACCAGATATTAACCTAAACACTACCGCGCACTACAGCCATCTGGAATCAAAATAAACCCACCCTGTGTCTCAGTTAGACGGCCGAGACACTATGCTTGCGTAATAAGTTTGATAATCCGGCGTTTTGCTCATGGGGGAAAATGCCGTATCATACCATCTAGAAAGAATGAACTCTTAACAGCTCAGAAATCTTGCACCACTGGATTAACATGATGACTGTCTCGGGGACTTCGTACATACTGGGATTACCCTTGCGGCTGTGTGTGTGTGTGTGTGTGTGTGTGTATGTATGTATATACACACATACACATACACACATAGTGTTGGGGAGTAGCTTAGTTTAGTGAAAAAGGTGAAAAACACCAAACAATATGACCTAAAGATGATATAATTTTATTATCGTACAGTATATTATACATAGCCTAAGATAATTTTTGCATATAAAATAAAGTACCGACTTGGAACAGATCCCGGTCGTACGTCGACCGGGAAAGAAACTCGTCATGGCTTAACCGTCCCACACGACCTGACGTCCCACAATACCTGAATTCACCCTACTATTTCTCTCTTTACAAAGATGGGCATTTTCAACTACCAGGAGTTTCTGGATTGATGTTAAAGGCATTTTAAACACTTTCATTAAAATGCATAAGAGCATTTCGGTTCTTGGACAGATTATATATATATATATAAAAAAAAAATTTGGTGTGAACTTTCTATATCTCACACTGCAATTCAGTTCTGAAGCTTTGAAACTTTTTTGAAACCTTATTGCGACTTAACAGTACATTGTTAAAAAATAGATATTCATATTATAAATAGCTTTGTTGTAGTTAAACACTTTTTCTCTGTAGCTTGTAGTGTAGCTAACTACTATATTAAAGCAGTAGTTTGTTCAAAGTCAGCTTCCCCAACACTGTGTGTGTTATTCATTATTGTGAGTGAAATTCGAATAAAATGTACGCAGTTCCCCTTACAGCGTACCACAGCCAAAGGTCAAATCATCAGCGTTTAAATAAGAAACTCTCTAAACCAGGGGTGGCCGGTGCGTGTGCTGGTTTTTGGGGTAACCTTTAGGCCAGCTGTTCAAACCCAGGTGTGAGGACTCTTCAGCCAATCAGCCCTCTATTTAGTGACCTACTTAGGCAGTTGCAGTGAAAACCCGCACACACAGCGGCCCTTTCTGGATAAGATTGGCCAACATCCCTTGTTTCGACTATCTGAAAAGCCCATGTCTCTTCTGAGAATCACAAATCAAGTTTTTAAGACACGTAGGGTTTTGTCTGCACGTCTGAGTAGGATTTTAAATCAATGACTTTACGATTCACATTCTGTCACAACGCATTATATAATAATGCTGCATTAATACCTGCAGTAATAACTCGACAGAATGCAACAAATTGAATGATGGTAATAATAATAATGATAAGAATGATGAAGATGATAATAATACTGATGATGATGTGATAATAATAATATGGTAATGTTGTGAATTAAAATTAAATTTGTAACATTTTGTCAAGTTATTACATAATGCAGCGTTATTACATAATGCGTTGGTACACAGTGTGTTATTATGTAATAACATCACATTATGTGATGAAAATTTGTTATTACATAATGCATTATTAAACATCCACAGATCCATCTTTGATGGCTGCCTATCCAGTTCAAAGCCGTGAGCCAGGTTTAATGTTATTATTAAAATACATGATTAAGTTTTAGTAATTTAAGTAACCTACAACAGGGTGACCATCTGTTATCTTTTTGCTGCACTTCTTGGTACATAAAGCTTCTGAAATTCCCTGGGATTTTGCTTTATTTCATGTTGACATATCGTTTCTACAGTCAGCATACTTTCTGTATGTATAGTTGCGCTGCTTTGATGCAAGTCCTTGCATCCTGTCCCCGTTGTTCTCTTTTTCGCAAAGCATAATATGGTAAAGCCTACCTACCTTATTGGATTTAAGGTAGTCTGGGCTAAATGCAAATGCAACTGTATGAAGATAAAAGTACATTTAAACGGGGGTACCTTAAATCCAACAAGTTATCCAGCTAAGCAAGAAATCCTGCTCTGTGATACAGGCCCCTGTAGTTGTTACAACAGTGCTACTTAATAAAGCACGTGGCACCCAGACCAGAATCATACTAAAATTATTTGAAAATGGGTCTATATACTACAATTTTCATATATCAAATTTAGGTCTTAATGGGCAAAAGGCAACTTCGGAAAATGTTTTTTTATTCTGTTGTTGAAGGTCTTCATATGAGACACTGCCCACGTCCTGTCAGCTGAGAAGGGCCGCAAAAACCACAATCAACATGTTTACATACTGCATTCAGGCCAACTTGCAATACTTGTAAATATGCTTTTGTACTGTAAGGAATCCACTTGCAGAGTCTCCGCAGTTTCAGCAAAACGGTGGTTTATTGAACAATAAAAATAATATAACGTAATACAGTGTAGACATACACCGGGTATTGAAAGGCAGCTCAAATACAAACTAAGGACAGTTCTTCACCCCCCTTTATACCCCAAAAGACCCTCCCCAATAAGGTGCTGTGTGTAGGTGTTGTGAATGAATTTGCATATAAAGACTGACCCCCTGGACTGTGAGGGCAGGGATGGGGCAGGACAGGATGGAGACTTTCTGACGATTATAATTCAATTATCTTCCTTATTGTCACGTTGCGCGTCCGGCGAGCAGGGAAGAAGCGAGCAATCCATAGTTGCGGGGCAAAACGAGGTTTATTCCAGGGAGAATCAACAGATAGGGAACACCAGGCACGAACACCAACAATACATCAATGACAGATCTGGGGAAGACTGACCCGGACATGGACTAAATACATAGGGTAACGAGCAGGGAACTGACAACAGCAGGTAAACGGGAGGATTCCACACGAGGTTAATGAGGAGGCGTGGTCCACAGGAGGGTGATCGGAGCTGGGCGTGACACTTATCACACCCTAGTGGTGCCGACTGGAACCCCCATTCTCTCCCTGGCTTCCCCCATGATCATTAAATGCTAACACTATCTGTATTCAAATAATCAACCAAGAACATTGGGACATCTTTACTGCTTTTCCTTACAATTCTGACTTACTTAATTACACTGCTATGCATTCTGAAAAAAAGTGTCGGATATCTCCATGTCTGAAGGTGATTCTATGCAAATTTTGATATGCTGATTTCAAATAAGTAGCTGAAATTTGGCTATAATGTCAGGATTTTTCACAAATCAAATGTTTTGTTTTCAGTACCATGTTAAAATGAACTTTAATAACTTTTAAAAGTTATTAAATAAAATTTTATAACTTTCGAATGAAACCAGGCATGATAAAATGGGAAACAATATCAGAATAGGCTTGAAACACTGCAAATTGCAGGTGTATTTTCAAACTTGATCAGTTTTATTTTGCAAAAACCTGATTGACGATACAGATGATTTCAGGAGTTTACAGCGACAGTCGAATCATACGCTTGATCCCCAAGCCTTATGCCAAAGTACATATCATAGACTTTCTTCACAAAATCAGTTCTCTTTGTCTCTGTAGAACATGGGTGTCAAACTCCAGTCCTGGGGGGCCGGAGCCCTGTGTAACTTAGTTCTTTCCCTGTTCCACCACAAATGATTCAACTCAAGAGCTATGTGGTAATTAGCACAAAGACACGAATGAGGTGTGTTAAATGACGGGAAACCCAAAAATGTGCAGGGCTGCGGTCCCCCAGGACTGGAGTTTGACACCCCTGCTGTAGAGTGTAGCTTCCACAGAGGTAGCAAAGTGAATCTGGGAAATCAACAGAACTAATTTTAGATGAACAGCTTTTCATAGTTTGCATTGATGTTAATATCTCACATAAAACATTAAAATAAATTGAGCCCTGGTGATTTGGTTGAGCATATTATACATGAAAAGTTTTACGCTACAGGTAATTTCATCAGATATAGAATGGATATTATTTTTGAAATCAGAACATCAAAGTAGAAAAACATTCTTTTCGCAAAACATCAGAAATCATGTATAGCAGTGTTATCCATCAAAAGAAATGATAAAGGCAGAATACAGTGCCACGTTCCTGTAATGGAGAGATACAGTTTAAGAGGTGTTAAGAGAAGCACTGAGAGCAGCGTTAAGAAGTCACTCCTCAGAATGTTACAGGGTATTTGTTAATTCAAGGTCAGATCTCTCCCATGACTGCTGTTGAGTCAAGACAGTTTCAATTCTCACCGATACTTTTACCCAAGAGGAAGTCCCCACCCACCAATATGACCTCCGCTTCAGAGCAAGCATGTACTCATATCGTAAGTCACCAAGCCGTCACCTATGTCAGTAGAAATAATTAAAAAAAAAAAAACTATGATGTTAGACCAGTGTTTGCCAATCCGGTTCTGGGGGACCTACAGCAGTCCATGTTTTTCAGGAGCTGGGAGGGAGCAAAAACATGGACTGCTGTGGGTCCCAGAGGACACTGCATTAAACACTGCATTACACTGCATTAGATGGCGTTTTCACCCTTTACACTTTAAAACTCCTAGAAGCAATTATGCCCAGCATTTTTCACATTTGTCAGCATTGTGACTGCATGTGTGGTCCAGGTATACCTTACCTTGTGGGGACCAAATGTCCCCACAACGTGATGAATACCCATTTTTTTTACCTTAAGGGATTTCTGGCTGCATTCCAAACACATGCATCACTGAATTGCTCAGTGTATGACTGTACATGCTCTGCGATGACCTGGCACCTGTTCAGGATGTACCCCCTGCAGAGGTGGAAATTTCAGGCCGAGAAAGTAAAAATCCAGACCAAGTCTTTTTGTTTCAACCAACTAGCTGAGCACTCTGTGACTGAGACTCTTCAACTGGATGGTTGAAACAAAATCTTGGTCTGGACTTTTACGTTCTGGACTGGAAATATCCACCTCTGGCCTTCTGCTACTAGGGGAACAGGCTGTAGGATCCCTGCAACCTTGACTAGGACAAGTGATTAGACATAGGACAGACTATTCTTTTTCCATTTTCTATTGAAATATTTCTCACACAGGTCTTCTGGGACCTATGAGACCTTTCAGGTACATAAATTGAAAATGTTATACGTGTTAAAAACAAGGAAGAACCCTAACCCTTCTATATTCTTTTACGTTTTTATTATTTTGCCTCACTTATATTAAAATGTACATATTTTAGTAGAAAATGGGATGAAAAAACAAGATATCTTCCAGAATAACTGTTCTGTAATACGGTAATATAAGAGGTAATGCATCAGATTTTCCTAACTAGTTCTTCGCTTTAAAACTCTCTGATATCAGCATTATTGCAGCTGTATGATCTGCCACCTACAGTTCAGCCTGCTCGCGTTTCGAAGCGTCGGCACCGCTGACGTGCATCTGCATCACTTCATAAACGCTGTCGGAGCATCTGCCCGGGACCTTTCTCTCGCGCAACTTTACCTGTCAAATAAATCAACGAAGACATCGCAGAATTTAAAACGCACGGCCAAGTAGGCACCATACCCGACCTCTCTTCACCCAGTAATAATCACCTTAGGAATGAGCCAGATGATGAGTATGACTATATATATGAAGACAGACAGCACTAAGAAGACAGTGGTCAGGATGAGGAAAATTCCTTGGTCACCTGAGTTTCAGAATAAGTGGAAAAACAAACATGTATGTCAATAGCAACATTAAGCACTTTCCGACTCACGTAAACATTTTGTTTCAGAGCAGTTACGTCAAATAGCTACATTAAAAGACTGCAGAACCAGTCTGACACCTACCAGCCGCTGAAACACTTGACTGGGCAGGGATGCACGAAATTTCACCTGTTAGGCACATTAAATGCAGTAACATTACGCTCCTGCAGTCTGACAATTCGTCACTTTATTCTCAGACTCTACCTCTGTGTCTTGCATGTGTATATATGAAGTGTCTACGGTGGTTTTTGTCTTATATTTTTCGCATTAGTCTTAAGTATTTAAATGCACAACATTCATATAATAATAAAACCCGAACATTTGTAGCTGCATTCACGAGCTTTGCCGAAATCTATTACCGTAATATAGGATTAAGCGCATGACAGGTCAATGTAGGGACAAGGATAGTAAATATTTTCCCAAAAGAAAATTTACTGGCGATTAATAATACTGGCACGACACTGTAGGATACAGCAGCTGGAATCTGGCATTACATATGTATTTCTTCGTATTTTTGTTAAAGCTTTTAGGTCGGCATCGGAATAAACTTACCGCTGACGAAAACTAGCGTGGCGCGGCCATTTGAAAGGCCGCCTGTGGATTCATATCTGCAGTAGTAAATTCCAGAGTCGAAGTCGTTCACTTCGGTTAGCGTGAAGCGGGGGCTCTGTAGGGTCCCCGAGATGATCACTCTGCTGCCTCCCCGCGCTTCACGCATAGGATCAGATGACCCACCGTAGGAGAACAGACGGGTGTCCTCTTTATACAGATCTACTGACCGAATGTCCAAAGCACTGTTCGAGCAATTGATGGAAAACCCATCTCCAGGCTTCAGGTACAAAAACCTCCTTTGCGCTGTGGATAGCAAAGAAACTCGGGGATTATCATTCAGGTAACGAATACATACAATCAATCACACAGATGCATAGACATCAGCCTACATAATGCATGGGAAAAGCCGGACAGAAGACAGATGGATAATTTAAAAATACTTCAATACTTCAGTACACTTCATGAATTTTAAACAATGCTAGATGTTTCTCTTAAAGCTGCGCATCTCTGGCACAGCATGACCTTTGTATTAGTTTACACAACAGTTTTTTAACTTATAACTTTAAAATATTATATTTAAAAAATTTAAAATCTTAAAGGATTCTTAAAGTCAATTTAAAACAGATCACAATACATATTTTTAAAATGATGAATACGATGTATTCATACTCACCTTCACCAGACAGAATTGGGGTTAAAAATGCGAGTAAAATGAGACGCTCCGGAGAGGCACCCATCGCATTAAGTGGGAAGGCAAACCGCAGTATAGGCAGGTAAAGCTGTTCGGCCAGCCACTGTCGTCCTGCCCAGGCCCCCCCCCCCGGGAAGCTGCGGACAGTCTAGCGAATTATCTCAGTTTGCGGCATGAACATTTCCAGGAAATAGCAAAAAAAAAAAAAAAAAAAAAGAGAAACACCACTAAAATATTTTGCTAGTAAAACACCTTGTATAGTAAACAACAGTTTACGAGAGTAAATACACTTTATGATGTCATTTCATTTCATTTATAATAAGATCTCAGAAACCACTGAAGTAGACGGTGAAGAATAGAACAAGAAAAATCAATACTAGTACATACTCTTTCTTCGGTTAAAGAAAAGCGCTTTAGTTCCGAGCAGATGCTCTCACAGTGCCCGTTAACAGCGTTTTCAGGCGATTGTATTACCCACGGAGTACCTTGGAGCAGTAACGACTGAATAAAACAGAACAGCGCAAGATACAGGATAGCACTGCCATTCAGCGGAGACTGGCAGTTACACACCCGTCCCACGTTCAGATCAACCTGGGAGCGTTTCGGTCGGAAACCATTTTTTTTTTCCCCCAGAGTGTAACAGAGCCGCTGCTTACTCTGACTTTACAAGGCTATCATCCAAAACTTTTCAATCAGGATTTAACTAAAATAACATGCACAGCTCCGCCAACGCATTAAAATCATAACGGCAAAAATATATACAGGCCTATTTTAAATATATATCTGCACCAGCTATGTTCGCACGTTCAGTTTTCACACATTGCATTCACCGCGTGAAAACCATGCTTTAATGTGGTAAGAGCTACATCCCTTTTTCAACTCGATTGTTTATTTTATATAGTGCCTTTCACAAGTCGTCCCAAAGTTGTCACAAGTTGTCACAAGAGCGCAGCAATACATTACTGCACCGTTTATACGAAATGGTGCACGCATCAGCGACAAGGGAAGTGGGACTGAAAGTCAGATGACAGGGGAGAGGAACGAAGAACCCCTGAGTAGGTAGAAAAAAAAAACTCTGTGGGTCCAAGGTCAAACAGCAGCCCCCCCACGCATACCAGCGATACAGAGTTCACCCTGAATCAAACAGTTCACCCTGTTTTAGCGAGGTGGAAACTCTGGTCGTAATCTGTTAGCGATCCAGTGCTCCGAGCAGCACTGTGCACCAAGCTCTGTGTTAGTCGATACGTCGTGGGTTGCACCTATGATGTCACAGTTCGTAAGCGGCATCAACGATGTCACACTTCCATGGAACAGGACCAGCACTCCAGTTCAGACAGCGTCCGCCCTGCGCGCCATCCGGACGTCTCGTACCATAATCCCCCTTCCACGCTGTATGCGGTGTTTGCAGGCTCTCCCCCCAGTTTCTCCAGTACCCTAAGGTCCAGAGACATGCAGGTACACTAGCTGGTGTCTCTAAATTTCCCAGTGAGTGTGAATAAGATGACATGTTCCATAAAATGGACCAGCATCCCCTGGGATATGGTCCCGGATAAGCACTTGGAAGATGGACTGACGGATGACAGCCAACGTTAGAGTTTAATTCAAATTTTTAACCCAACACTTCAAAGAGCCCTAAAAATGAAGGCAGACAGGAAATGGAAAATAATCAGTATCGAAAGAATCCTGTAGCCTCACACCCAATGCCTGAATAAGGAAATTCCCTCTTGAGATTGAAAAGACAAACATTTGTGCTTATCGACATAATCCCCTGCAGGAGAGAGCAGGATTTACTTGGGAGACTGAAATATGCCAACTTTAGCAGTGATCTCCACAACAGTCTATACATCCACTGGGTATTGATGATGTATTTTTAAGCCTCTGTATGATTTTCTTGTACATTGCCCAAACCTGTTCAAAAAATAAACATTACATTCTGTAGAATCCCTAGCTGATTTCTGTAATCACAGTCACTTCAGTCTTGCTTGCAGTATAAAAGAACAAGTTTGTAAGTTAAGGACACTAATGATCCATGTGGTGCTGTTGAGGAAGGACATTCAAAATGCCTGAAACCTACCGTCTGTCACCCTGACAGGTTCTTCATCAAAGCGCCGCTGAGCTAAAGACAATAGATGGTGGGATCGGGGTCACATCAAGGTCATCTATGCCATACTACGGCAAGAATTCCCACAACCACAAACTGAATAAAAAAACGATGGATAATAGTTGAAGTGAGGTGTGGAGGATGGATGAGGAAAGCATGCAAAATGGAAGGCCATATTGAGGAAGAGCTGGGTTCCCTCTCCCCACGCCGCTCACAGGCTGCTCACCTGCAGCGCAGCCCTCACTCCTCTGAAGGAGAACGAGGACCAGAAAGCCACAGACCAGTGACCCCATGACGATGACGCTCGCTGTGATAGCTTTGTGGCTCCTTATTGCCGCTGCCGCCTTTTCTTGACCTGCAAACATTTCAAATTTCGCTTCAACCAATTATTAATAACATTACTGGAGGAGTTTCTCAAATTAGTCATCCATCCATCCAATTTCTGAAACCGCCTATTCTGTTCAGGGTTGCGAGGAATCTGGAGCCGATCCCAGAAGATAGAGGCACAAGGCAGGAAATACCTCATCGCAGCGCAACCAACCCATCACAGGGCGCCAACCCATCGCAGGGCAACCAACCCATCGCAGGGCACCAACCCATCGCAGGGCACCAACCCATCGCAGGGCAACCAACCCATCACCACCATTCACTCACACACACACACCTTTTAGTTTTGAATGGACTGTGGGGGGGGAAGCTGGAGAACCCAGAGGAACCCCATGACAATAGGGGGAGAACATGCAAACTCCACACACATGGAACCCAGGCGGAGACAAACCCTGGTCCCAGAGGTGTGAGGCGACAGTGCTAACCACAGTGTTAACCACTGCAGCACTGCACCACTGCACCACCATGCCGCCCTCTCTAATCAACATAACTTTTTGTATTATCCAATGTATACAGCTAATTATTTGACTTGGGGTAATTATACAAGCACTATGCAGCAGGAAGCCACCTGCAAGGAGTCCTCAAACTTTCAACTACAACCTATCCATCCATCTATCCAGGTCAGGGTCATTGGGTAAGCTTGGAGTCCACCTAAGGCAGCATAGGGCACAAGGCTGGGCTACACCCTGGATGGGACATGCTGGTACTCCCCAGAGCGCGCGCGCACGCACACACACACACACACACACACACACATACAATCATACAATATGGGCAATTCAGAGATGCCAGTGTACCAACTAGATGTCTTGGGGCTGTGAGGGAAACTGGAGCACTTGGGAGGAAGAAACCTTTGTGACACACTAATCATGAAGAGCTGGGGCAGGATTTCAACCCTCAGCCCTGGAGCTAGGAGGCAACAGTATGACTATTCATTTATACAAGTTCCTCCTAAATGGTAATCATTGTGTATTATTTTTGTCACTCTGTTCCTTAAAGCTAATGCACAGAAGTAGCTTACAGGCCTGAAGGGCACTCTGCATAAAAATGAAACCTAGATGTACCTGGAACAGCAAAGCTTAGACGAAGTTCAGCCTCGGCCTCCTTGTCCCCAGCACCGTTGACCAGGCAGCATCGGTACCGGGGGGACGCGGAGGAAACTCTCCTCACGGCAAACTTGCTGACGAGGTCGAAGCGCCCATCTGCGGTTTCCCTCACCACAGTCTCAGCGCTGCGGGACCAATCTCTGCCATACTGGTCGAACCACCGGATGGCGCCCTTTGGATAACCGCCCTGGGCACTGCAGAACATTTCCACTGCAGTCTCGTCTTGAATGTTACTCTCTGGGACGGAGGACACGATTAGCCCAGTGTACCTGGCTGGAAGGCGAGTATATAAAACAAGGAGAAACACAGAAGAGAGTCCTCAAACATTTTCGAACAGGACAGTCATTTTCCTTACTCAGTTATTTAGCAGCTTCTTCTTCATCCGGAATGTTTCTTTTTGTCGGAAAAGGTGATTTTGCCTTTTAACCAGGACACTGTTCTTTTCATAAAATAGACTTTTGATCGCGGGAAGATTGACTGCATGCAGCAGCAAAGGAACAAAAAAGGCAAAGATACTAACACATCTTACAAAAATTACAAAGTGCAAAGCCAGTACACACGCCACAACAAGTACTGCTCAGCGTCAAAAAATAAATAGATGTAAATAAGCTACTGGGGACCGTATGTCGACTGGTACTACCCGTTTTAAAACGGAAATGCTGTCCTGACATGCATTATGGATGAAGGTGAGGGCTCAAATAACAGATTATGATTAACAAAAATCAACAGCCAGCAACATCTGTATCAGGGGCCACATTTCTCAGGAAGGCGCGTGGGAGACTGACAGAGTAAAATTATCAGGTAAAAAGCTACAATAAAAGAATAACACCAACCAGCAATCAAAAGGACCTGGATTTCGCTTAAGCGCCGAGTTCGTGCTGAATGCTGACGGGTCTCCTATAATCACGCACGTGTCACTAATGTTAATGTGAAACAGCTGGATGAGTCTTTCAATCAAGGAAACGAACCAGACAAAGTGCAGGAAGAACTGAACTCTTTAGCCGAGCATGGGACCCGTTTAGTTTTGAAGTAGTTTGTAAAGCCTGAAGTAGCTCAGTGTCCCGCCCGACATGAATTAGCTGGTCACCCTAGTAACAGCGCTATTCCAGGCTTCGGTACAGACCTAAACAGCCAAATCCTGATGAAATATACAATATACCGTATTACTGGAGCAATTTGTAGGCAATATAGCCGCTTCCCTGAGCTTAAACTGGCTACAACTGCTGCCCCCGGGTATAAAATGAAACTCCGCACAACTGTGGCATTACATATTCCTTCTCTGATGGGTCCCCTGATGGGATGTAATCCCCAAAAATAGGCATTTCACCACTCTATGGACGACCAGACCAGTACCTGTGACTTGCAGGTGTGCCGTTTTCTCAGCAAGCCCCTGGTCCGTCAGCACCAAACAATGGTAAAGCCCTTCATCGGTCACACGGGTGGCCCTCACCAGCAGGGACACCGCGGCGTGGCTCTCATTCCAGCTAGGCTCAGCCAGTTGGAAACGGGGGCTCTGCTTCAGCACGCCCCCCATGAAGGACATCAGGGGAGGGGACAGCCCCATCTTCCTCCATACCACCGCCACGATTCTCACGGCGGGGTAGCCGGATTTCACCGAACACTGAATCACAGAATCCATGCCATGCAGTCCGCGATTCTCTGGAAGGCAGTTTAAACTGACAAATCCTGTTAGAGACACAGAGAATGAATCTAATGGACTGCAACTTAGCCCACGATTTGCATAAAGGCATATTTAGCTATTATATTTCGTAATAGGTGAAAACATTTGCTGAAACAGGAAAACAACAGTCCTTAATTATTCTTATGGAAAATGGGACTTAGAGTTTCCAGTTCACCAGCAGCCTCAGCAAAACAGACAGACAGATTCCACCTGCAATGCGGGAGCCCTTTCCTGTATGAATTAGGAACTGGGGTCCCAAAGGTCACTGGGATCCTTCATTGTTAAAGCTTGCAGAACCGCTACTCGCCATTAGAGGGCATGGTCTTCAAGGTGCAGGCATACACCAAAACAGCAAAGAGTCTGACTGCTGTGGCCATGGTTGGATCTCTGGGTTGATCTGTGAGAGAGCGATGCAGAGAAGCATCAACCTGAGGAACAGCAAGCTGTCTGTTTGGAAAGGATGGTCATTCTGGGCAGGTCTGAAGACTAACCTCAGCATTCAAGGTCACGATGATAGAATCTGGGCGTCTTTGCAGCCCAACTTCGGTCTCTATAGGTACCCTTCAGTGTTAAGAGTGGGACATTCTGTCCTCAGGAAAATCAAATCACCAGCTGGTTACTTAAATGTAATTAATAGAGGAGTGAACTATGGGTTTCATCTCAAATATTAGGATGGCTGATGTTTTGGAAGTTTTTTTTTTGACCACCGCACTCTTACAAGTCAAAAGGGCGTGAAAATCACGCTAACAAGGTTAGAAGACACAGTTCAAAGGCAATCAGAAACAATTAGATCGCTTATCTTTCGGCTGCTGTTACTAAATTTGTAACATGGCAATCCATTTAACAGTGCAGCATGTCTATATGTTTAGTAGGGAGCTAAAAAAAACCCAACAAGCCAGCCTTACCGGAAGGAAGACAGTTTGCATAAACGCGAGTGCTCGCTAATACAGACACTGAATTAATATTCTTAATTAGACTAAATCCGTGTTGGTATAGGCCGCAAAACCAGACCTTCCAAACAGCCAAGGTCAATAATCTGCTAAGAGCAAAACGTACAAAGTGAATAAAGAGTGACTCAGAAATACGTAAATCAATTGTAACACATTATTCATCGTATTGCGCTAATACTCGTATGTCAACTAAATGCATAACACGAAATGTATAATGATCTATTTAATACACGTCCAAGACAACTCTGAAATACACAATCAATCTCCAAAAAACATCGCAGACTCACAGCCCAAATACTGCGGCCGACAGCTTTCTCTATACCTAAGGTGGGCTTGTTTCCTTCTGTTCGCTTAATTATCTCCCTAATGCAATGACTCGCAAAATGTGGGGCTTTAATGCACCTCTGCCATCCGTCATCCGAAAACCTCCCTGCTCATCAGGAGCGAGATGCCAGCCTTAATCAGCCGGCATAATTGCAATCCCAGAAATCTCTGCGCCAGTATGCAAATCTCAGTATACTTACATATATACACATACCAAATCTAAAATATGCAGTCACTCCAAAGACCAAAGATCGTTTGGAAAAGTCTTACTAATCAGAGATTATATAGGAATCCTTCAGCGTTTTATAAATTATGAGTAATACTATGAGTTTTCCCTCGCCATAACAGTTCACATGTCCCGTGCGGTATTAGTGCAGGGCTGCCAACTTTGGTTAGATGGCTGCCGTGAGATTTTCATTTCGAGACAACTTTACACACACATTTACATGTATACAACAGTTTTATTACATTGTAAATAGTCGGTAGGGTTTGCAAACTGCTTCAACGTGTTTGATGTGGCTAATTTTAGGTTTGTAATTGAATTATATAGATTTGCCGTAAGATTTCTTGCGTGAGGGTTACGCCAGATGCGGGAGAGCTGGCGACCCTCGGATATGCGCTAGAAAAACGATCGGACACGAATCGGTACGTATACTTAAGGGTTAATTCACAGCTGGGGGAATTTCCATAAAAGGCCGTAATACAGCTCGGCCAAACAGCGGGAATATGCTTCACAGTTGCACCAGATCAGGCGCTTTTGTAAATAGCCCTCTCCCATTTTTGGTAACTCCTTTCACTCAGATACAGGCAGCTGTGGGGTGAGAGCGGCTGTCCGCGACGGCATGGTCTAAATCCTCAGATGGATAACAAAACAGAACGCACAGCAACGACCTTATATCAATCTTTATTTTATTTAGAAATTTGCACATCAGGCATTTAACCATTTACACCGGGGAAGAATGAAAGACAAGCAGAAATTCATGCCTTTTCCAGATGGGCTGATATGGGAGGGGGGGATAAAGTGCTTCTCTCAATGCTTTAGAAAAAAAGGGGACTTTTTATATATAAAAAACTAAATTCCATGGCTCACACGTAAGTGGGGGATGAAAAATACTTTGCGGATGGAGGGGGGAGGGACGCCTCAACCCAGGATCAGACTGGATTTCCCCCCTGGAGGGTTTTTCCGGCCCATGGGGGAAGGCGCAGGTACTGTGGGGAGTGAAGGCTGGGGGTCTTCTTCGTCCTTTGGCTCCTCTGCGCTCTCTCCTTCCTCTGCGTATTCTGGAGACACGTGGCAGACGAACCGCTCAGCACGACGGCCGACAGCTTTTAACCGCACCAGCTAATCTGACATGCGGTCGCCACCGCTCTAGTGTGTGGTGGTGCTACCCAAGGTCACATCTGCTCAACGAAACAAAGCTAAACTCTTATCACTACACCCACGAGGAATGTTGTCCAATTAAACGCTACAACCCCTGCTGCATACAGAACAGGGATCAACTAATGACCCCTAACTGGCCATTTCTTTCAAGTGGAAAGCTTCAAAGGGTGACTCGCATCTTACCAAACTCATTCCTTTAATAGTAGTCATACACTCCTGTTTAGAGACTGAAAAGAGACTCTGGAATGTTAAGAGCACCCCTCTGCACCCCTCTGCCCTGTCATTACGTTCCGGCAGATAAGATGGCTTCCGCAATGCCTTCTACTGCAGCGCTGTAGCACTGGAGATAAAGCACACTCACCAGCCTCTGCATCCTCTCTCTCTCCATCCTAGAAAAACAAACACAGTCAGGCATTCAAAGGGAATGTGTTCAAATGTCTAAAGCATCTGGTAGCAGTTCAGAACAAACATAGAACCTGCTTAGTTCCTGCATTTACCCTGTTTGCGCAGCCAGTGTGAGCCAAAAAAACCACAAAAGTGATATAGGACGTTTACAGACACCTGCAACTGGAAAAGCAAAAAGGTTCTTGCCAATCAGAGCAGATGTAGGGAATAGATAAGGACGGCATTCCCATGCCCCAACAATCCTAGTGATTAAAACTGCTGCAGGTTCTACTGAAATATATTCCTCCAGACTGCTGACATTTTCCTAGTAGGTTCGCTCTTCGAGCAGCATCTCTTACCAAAGTTGGAGCATCGGAAACAGAGTTCTTCTGGACAGTCTGCTGGTGGCACCGTCTCAGGGGGGCGGACGACTCCCCGCACAGCACACCGCTGGCCTTTCCACCTGCAGACAAATATTTGGTTGTGGCCAGAACTGACAAAAACCCGCTGAGCAGCCAGATTCACTTTGATGCTGGTGATCTGCGGCCTGCTTTAAAAAGGTAGGCCTCCACATGGCACCAGTCGTACACTAACCATCCCTGCTCGTATTGCAGGCCACTAACCCCACCCCACCCCCTACATACTGACGGCAGCTGACGAATACCAGCCTTCCATCGTAGTCCAAGCACATCCCCTGTAAGCGTGCTGGCCCACAGCCAAATCATGAATCTAATCCAGACATCACCCATTGGACAGCGAGCCAGAACTCCATTGATGGAGAACAACATTTGCTGTCCGGGAATGTGGCCTAACTTCTACACAAAAAACCTCGGCAGAGTGTATAGCTATCCATCCGAAAGCACCCACTGGTTTTGTCGTTTCAGTTTGCCAGAGAACTTCACAAACAGGTCGGCTGGAGGTTCCCAACGCAACACAAACACCTTGTTCTGCTTCAGTAGTTCAGCAGCCTGAAAAGCTCTTTAGTAGTTCCTTCTGGGATCAAAGTGGGTTCTGATCTGGCAGCTAGGCGTGTAAGCTGTGCCACACAGGACTCCGGGAGCCGCGTCACTGCCTCAGCCAGATGCCAAAGTGCTGCGAATCTCACCCGAACCGACAACACACAGGAGTGATTGTAAACCTTGCTAAACTTTTTTTTTAACTTACTGCACAGTCAAGGTGGAAATACAATGCTATGCATTTGCAGTTTATAGTGCTTATCACATTAAGATCTAGCTGCACATTTGTGCACTGGACCAGAGGGCACAAGGCAGTGGTGCATCCTGAACAGGATTTTACAGCATGCACCCTCACACCTAATTTAGTAAGTGTCCTGAAAGCATGCTAGTTAAGCGACTAAATTTAACCAATATCTCTATATATCAATCCTTCAAACAGGTTTCCTGGTCAGGACTTCATGCAATTTAATTTTTAGTTTTTGGTACTTGGATATTTGTCCCAAGTTCAGCAGGTATGGTGTCACCTAATCACTGTACAAAGGCTAGCTTTATGAGCATGTGACTCAATAATGAAACAGCCAACAATTAGGTCATCGCCTTACACATAACCCCAGTGTGTATTCCCGATAGTAATGAGGGCAGGAAAAGACTGGGGGGGGGGAACCCCGCTTGAATTCCGGTTTAGTACAGTAATGGAACAAAAAAAATGGAAAAAAAGTGCAGACAACTCAGTATAGGTTTCAGCGTGGACATTCCTTTGTCTAGTCAACCCCACCCCACCCCACCCCACATGCAGAGTGCTGAGCAGAAGCTTTACTGGCGCGGATGAGCTGCTCCTCGTACGAAACGCGCCAGCAGATGCCTGAAAAGCTGCGGCAAGCCCGGCACACGAAGATCCCCCTGGACAAGCGAACTATCTGAACCCGTGCTCCAGAACCGGCCATGCTACATGCTTACAGCAGTGGGGGCTCCTCACTAAGGCCACCGGTACTGTATCCACCACCAAAGCAATGCAGGCCTGCTATTTATTAAGAATTCAAGGTAAAACTAGCAGCAACACATACTTCCTCATACCCACCCACTTACTGAACAAGCCTCAATCTTTTGATGTACACCGATGAATACAGACCACAAAAACACCAAGGCCAGAGTAATTTGACCCGTGAGGTCAGATGGTGAAGCCTACAGTCATAAAAGATGTGGTAATTTCCTGCGATTCAACGGACTACAACTGATTAAAATCCATGCAATCCCTAAGACATCCTGTCGGGACGCTTTATTTAATTAAACTTGGAGGAAGCCAATGGCACGCTTTGGGGGTTGGGTGAGGTCGACACATCACCCCAGCAGCTGCAACCTCGTCCGCCTCGCCTTCTACACATGTCCATGTCTCATACAGTATGAGTGAGCAAACAGCAATCCATGCAACAGGTCTGTCGGCCCTCCTGGCACCTTCCAATTTGTAGCCCTTTTAATGCTGGAAATTATTAAAAAAAAAAAAAAAAAAAGTCTAACCAATAGGTTGGGGCTCTTCTGAAGAAAACTGTCCCTTACGCTTGCTTTTAATCTTCAATTATCTTTTCGTACATCAGAGTCAAACATCTACAAGAAGGCAACCAGTTACAACAGTAACAAACAAACACAAGTGACATTTCATCATACTGTGAGATGAATCTAAGGCTACAGAGACCATACAAAAGAAATTACTTCATGAGAAAAAGGCGAGCAAGTCACTTGCCACCTTATAATAACGACAATTTAAATTTTAACCCGAAGCAAGTACATTCAGCTGACAAGCAGTGACAACACCGAGAACGGGGTGGTTCCCCGTCCAACGGATCCAGCTCTTTAGAATTTAGTAAATCTGGCCATAACATGGTGAACGTGGTAGTCTGTTACCCGGTGGGTTGTTCCGTCGATGGGCGTGGGGGTCGACAGGTTCGGCAAAGATATTGGAGGCCATTCTGTTCTTGCGGGCTGGTGACTTGTCCTCATCCATGCCGAAGGATATGTTTGAGGCTCCCCCAGGGGGGCACAGCACCCTGAGGAGAGCAGCAAGTAGGCTGGTAATTTATACACATGGGCGTATATAAAGCCCCCCCAGGAAAGGTCACGTCATGATGGGCGGCCGTCATCCAGTTCTCATTCCCGATACGAACACGCGCGCCTCTGCGGCACATTGCAAAGACAAGGCAGACTAATGGAGAGGAAACGGCTTCTCCTCCAAACACAGTATCTGGTCACATTCCCATCAGACAATCGCACGGTGCCTAAACTTTCCGCCACCACTCCCTACCACCCACCCCCCGCCCATGTAGGGTTTAATAATAAAAAAGGCTGGAGACCAACAGCTGACATCGAACAGCTGTTTAGGTCGGGCTGGAGACTGGAAAAAAACAAGTGGCCGAAGGAAATAAAAGAAACCGAGAGGAGAGAGACGGGGGATTAGAGAGCCTTACTGTCAAGGGCAGCGTCTAAACCAGACCAAACCTCCGAAACAAACCCAGATTTTTTGCCAGACTGTAGGATAAAAGAAAAAAAAACGTATTTTAAAGACCCCACCCAATAATGAACCAGCAAATACTATACTGCGAGCGTGAGACGGTGAAACTTAATGTGATTCTTACTGCATTATCTGCAAAAAATAGGAGGAAACCCCACATGAGAGTCTGACGGTTTAGGTCTCCGACGGATTCAAACAGTTTTATTAACAGAAATAAATAGACACCTGTGAATTAAAGGCTGTCGAGTTAGTGGTCCAGCTGGACATCAGAGATAGATGAGGCCGAAAAAGGTGGTTTCTGAGCGGGGGGGGAACCGCACTGCTTACCGTCGCGGGCAGCGAGGGATGCCCCGTCGCGCACGGATGCTGCGGCGTCGCCCATCATTTCGCTACGGTCTCAGTCTCATTTAACCGATGGACCTGGACCGATGGACATAGACCTCCGGACTGTGTCAGCTCGTATCCCGCGGTTCATTTTCATTTTACAGCACCAAAGTGAGGACAGCGGGCCGTCCGCCCACAGGGACCCCCATGCGACACGGCGTGCCCGTGCGGCTCCTCCGACCCGGACGACCCGGTATCTGTCCTCCGAAACGAAAGTTTAACCAGGAGACATTCCGCTGCCGCTAATCGCCCGCTTAATCAGCCGGATGGCCGCCCTGCATGACAGCAGACGCAAGCCAGGCAGATCCAGATAAAAGCCAAGCGCAGATCCAGCGAAAGCTGCAATCCAGCTGCAATCGGAAAACTTAAATCAAATACAGCAAAAGACACGAACAAGAACTTAAAAAGCAAAAATACACCCATTTCTTTAGAGTCAACTGTTTATCGGGCGGTTGAATGAACTTGGGTGCCAAACCGACTAACTGCACCTTTCACGGAAATAAAGAGATGCCTGTAGTTGAGATTCCACAGAGCCACAGGAATGCAAAAAAAAAAAATCTGGACACAGACCATGCGTGCGGAAAGGCTGCGTTTCCTAATAAATACAAACCCATTTAACATCAGCGGGCCGTTTCCTGAAAATTTTTACTTTAAAAAATACCAGCCACCAATCCAGCTGCCCAGTCTTAGTCAGCCAGCTAATCGTTAACAGAACCGGGCTAAGCAGCCAACTAGACAGCTAACTGGGATCCATTTTCCTTTTGTTTGTCGCTATATCCGTGACTATTTTATTTACCTGGAACTATTTTTTGAACTCGGATCCATTCCCTGGAAGGTAGTGGTCGTCGTCATCTTACGAGATAACCAGTTTCTAACGATAACGATGCTAAAAAGTATTAAATGCTTATTATAACGCTAGGAATATCCTACACCTCGCCAGCTCCACCCGACTCCCTCTAATTTGAAGTCGGAGAGGGAATGGGAATGTGGTTCGTACGAGGTCCCACCCACAAGGGAACGTCTCCTTCTGATTGGACAAGTGTGTTTCTTGCTTGATTGCGGATTGGTCGTTTATCCCGCCGGTCACCGTAAATGGTCGTTTTGCAGCTTTTTCATTGATCCACCGCATGTTGGTAAAAACGTATCCCTACCGTTTTTAGTGGGACCGTAACGTCAATTTACTGCAGTTTAGGATAATACATCACCGGGCACATTTTATCAATGAGGATTCTGGAGATGTTCACGAAAGCAGAACGTGTCTCACGCTACACTGAACTGGAAGGAAACACTTTTTTATATATGACATTTTTACCGGGTAGATGATCAAAATGAGAACATACTTATGCAACAAAGACAGTTTAACCGAAAAGTAAAACATTTCACAGGGAAGGCTTTAGCTATAACTTGGGTAGCTTATTCTAACACAATAGTCCTACTGTCCTCTCACTGCTGTTCTTTTGTATACTAATCACACTTATTTCTTATAAACCCTTTATAAACTGATTGTTATATTTTGCATAATACAGCAAAACCATAAAATGTGAAAAAAAATAAACATTTAATGCTAGGCAAAGCTGCAGAAGATAACTTTTTTAAACAAGAATTTTATTAGACAATACAGATGTTTAACTTAAAACCTCATTATCAGGGTTCTTACATAAAGTTGGGCTAGTCAGACTTTTTTACCACAATGCCTTTCCTACACATATACTACTACAATATAAAAAAAAGATATAAAATCAATTTTCTAAATAGGGAACAGAAAATTAGGTTGGATGACCAGGCTACTTCTTGATGTGGAAAGACCTACTTGACTTCCAGGGGTCTCCTTGTGTCGGAGGGTTTGCCCGTCCGGCAGTATTGCGCTTCACCAGTAACTTTCAGTGTTTAATGCCACTTCTACTAACTATATGTTTTTTTTTTTTTTTTTTTACAGTCGTTTATGTACAAAAAGAATGAAAAAGCAAGACTGAACACTATACAACAGCAGTTATGTATAACTGAAAACTAAGTGATACCGTTGAGTGGTAAGAGTGGAGGTGTGTAATATTGGAAAAGCGGGTGAGGGGGGAGCCAAAGGGTGACTTTAGCAGAGACCTCCTGTCTGTTGCTGGAACACGTCGATCGTATCTTCATCCTCCATTTCCAACTGTTGTGGCAGAGTAGAATAAATCACAGCTGCAGTTAGAACACCACTATAAACACGAGGAATATCCACATTACCAGACATAAGCGACAAACACAGGATTTGCTGCTGAAGGTACAGTCTGGGGGCTGAACCCTTGTGTTTGGAGCCATTTTTGAAATCACAACCACATAAACGTTTAAGATACAATTAACTCTATCAATCCCACGAAGGAAAATTTCGGTGTTATTCTGTCTGTAACTGCTGCCATCAGACAACATGAGCACAGTATGAAAGAACATAAATATATAAACAATGAACAAACAACGGAATGCCTGCCGTAGTCTAAGACCTGGGATTGTAAACATTTATGTAAACATTTCCATTCATCTCCCATCACCACTAATTCAGGGTCATGGTGTTTCTAAGCACAAACTTGTCCAGGTGTGTTCAGGCACTCCGATGTAAAGACGGACACATACCTGTGCTGGCGTGTCTGTCTCATTTATTGGCTGGCCGTCAAACCGGAAGCGAATCTGCCTCATCGTCAGCCCCTGTGGAGAAGCGGTGTCTGTTTATTGAATTCCCCCTAAATGGATATTCAATTGCTCTTATTACTGTAACACGGAAACCTAAAAAGGTATGGCAATGTGAACCGGGACACATAAAGGGACAGCGGGCAGGCACATCATCATCAGGTTAACTAGAACAAGAATGCCTGTTGTCACTAGTCTACAACTATACATTTTTCGCTATTGTGGCCAACCTATATACTAAAATGAGAATGCTATAAATATTTCACTGTTTTATATAAAGGGGGAAATGCATTTTTCCTCCCCCCTTTTATGGAAATTCATATCTATTTTTATGTCTAAAAGGAAAATCGGATACCATAGTGCTACAATGAAATGTCTAAAATCGTTTTATCACAGATAAAATGCCGTGTCTATCAAGCAATGTACCGGTGTGTCTTTATAGTACACAACAGATGTCAATTTGTCTCGAGATACTACTGACCTGCCCAGTAAATTTAAAGTGCTACGAGGTGATCAAAAATTTAAAAGCAGGTTTAAGATAACTGCAGTGTGAATCAGGACACAATCCTGGCTTACAGCAAAGGTAGAGAGAGCCATGCTGGAAAGACAGCCTAACTTCTGCCACTGAGCAGGCAAAATGCCCAGAACTGCGACAGGGTAAGCAGCCTTGCCAATCAGCCATAGGAAACAGCCCATCCAACTGCCATTCCCAGTAACTGACCAAGGTATGTTTCCTGCCTCAAAGGCTCCTGAGAATGAAACATATAAACAGTTTCTTATCTATGCCTTTAATTATATGTATTATCTTTAGAAAAATTGCCAATAGAAGGACTTGCATCCTTCCCTTTAATGATTAAAAGCAAACTAGTCATCTGTCTATCATTTCGCAGCGCTTCGTGCCTGTGAATTGAGCTGCATGCGTCAGTGGACACTCATTTCTTCACGTTCATTTATTTGCAGCTTATTGAAACTGCTGGCCGGATGTTATTGGAAATGTTTATACATCAACTGCTAAGATGGCAGGATTTTTTAACCAAAACAGGTTTTGGTTTGAGAAGGCCAGGATGCCAAATCTTACCTGCCTCTCGCAGTATGCCTTCATCAGCTTGCTGAGTGGCGTGTGCCTCTTGATCTTAAACTGCACCACAGAGCCGTCCTGACCTGCCACCTTCAGGTTAATGTGGTCGTTGTTTTCCGTCTTCACCCCTTCCTAGAAGGAATGCAACCGGCAATGAGTTTCCTTATCAAAACCACAACATGGAGGGGGGCGGGGGAATCAAACCTCTACATACATGTAAAGTCAGAAAGAACTGATGACAATGTGCAGGATAATAAACGTTTGCCTCTTACAGCTCCATTGCTAAAATGTTCAGGAAAGATTCTTTATAAAATGAATACAACGGCCTATACAAACCAATGGACAGTAGGTTAAAAAAAAACAAAGATCAGAACTGATGGCTGGGTTTAAACACGTATAATGCTTTCATATACAGAACTAAAATTCGTAGGTCACCCTTATGCATTTCAAAATGATTCTAAATGATTCTCTTTGGCTGCAGCATAACGACCATTTAACAGCATAGCGTGGTTCTCTATCTTTTTCCGATTTCAACAATTAACGTGGAAAATTCCAAAAAGCATCACACAAAAACAAATGGATTTTCCCCACACAAGCAGAAGTCTTTCCACTTCTCCAGCTTTTTTTTTTTAAATAGCACAGAAGGTTGAAAATTCATTTAACAGCAACAGAGCAGACACACCCCCTCATAACTGAAATGGCCAGTCCTGTAGACGGCACTACATAGGAGACGGCGTTAGGGGACAAGGATAAAAGCAACTGTTGCGTGAGCTCCACTTCATAAAAAATAATTGTAGTATAGAACTGAGGCCAGGAAACTTCATCTATGTTATGTAAATAGACCTATAAAAGCAATACTTTCAGCTTTCACGTCAATAAATCTTATTATAATGCGTGTTGTATATATACAATTCGATAAAAAGCGATTTAAAACATACACTGAACACAGAATAAAAAAGAGGGAAAACTTATCTGCATTTATCTTGGTCACAGTTACATTACAGATATACTTTTCCACTTTACGTTTTTAAGCAGTGAATTAATTACTAAACAACACAGTGTAAAATGAAGACAAAAATAATAATCAAGCAAAATGCGCCAAAAATCAACTGGTGAACAATTACAATCGTTGCCAGGTACTTTAATATTTAATAAGTAATTGCATGCTTAAGTATTAACAGATTTAAGTATTATTATACTTGTTAACCAAGGCCTGCGAGATACAGTTAGATGAGAGCATGATTCAAAGTGATTCAACTATTAAGCTTTTGAATGAAATGCGTGCAACTCACTTAGCATGTATTTATAAACATGTACATTGTAAAACTAGTTTTTCACTCAATTTTAAAATTTGCCAACTACATAGGACAGCAATTTAGCTAACAAGCTACCCAGCCGATTGTGAAGGCGCGTTCACAATTCTTCCGGTATTTCATAATTTATTTAGTCAGCTGTTAACCGCGCTACACACAGTACAGAAACACTGTGTTACTTTTACAACATTTCTACAGCGCTCCGTCATTTAATTTAGTTACTCACCTTGGGTTTTTCGTCCGCCATGGTTATTCTCTGCGCGGTTCTTTACGCCGCCACACAAAGAGTTTGCGTGAACGCGCACGTCACCGCCCACGTTCAAGAAGCCGGTCTTACGTGCGCGGGCATGATTATTGACGCCGCCTTAGCATTCAAATGAAATTGGTCGGATTAGGTCACGAGGAAATGTAATCGGCGTTGGCCTGGGCGGGAGTGACTTCATGCGCGTCGACATGGCATTCGCCAGATCGCGGAATATCACGTGCACGCGCACACAGAAGCTGGGTTTTAAGAAAAACCTCTCTCTGATTTTTAAAATAGCAAATAGAAACATATGAGTGTTTTGTTAACACTGAACAGGCTTATACTGTTATTTAAAATCCTAATTGCATTAATCTGTCGCAGGTATGCGTTGTACAATTATTTATGGAAAGGAGAAGGTTGAAAGCAACAGTGGCCATCTTGTTTTCATGTCATGGTTACAAATGTTTTACCCATACCCCACCTGTTGCAAATGTTGTTAATGACTATATTAAGTATTGCCGCGGTACGATGGATCTAATACTGTGGAAATATTAATTTGGGTTTAATAGAAAATGTTATGTGTTGATATTCATGTTCTAAAATTAAATACAAGCACACGAATAATTTTCAAAATATTTCACTCAGGCATATGATTAGTCTCCCGTCAAAGCCCGGGTAGAGGTCCTTCAAGCACAGCATCAGCGGCGCGCAATTCCTGTAGTCTTTCATTTAAGCTGCCTATATGTGTAGTTTACACGTTTGTTAAAACCCAGAGATTTTTGAAGTGGGATACGTCTTTCCATTGGGATGGGGGAAGTGGATGTTGATCCGATAATTACGGTACGTTTTTCTCCCGCATGTGTGACTGTGTTCATGCTTCGCTTCAGCATTGCCCCAGTCTTGCATGCTGCCGCCACAGAATCAGGTTTCTTGCTGTTGTGTAGATATTGGTTATTAATTTGAACATAGAAACAAGAAAAAGTTAAACTGTCCCCCTTTAGAGAAATAATTAGAACTGTTACAATATCGGAAGAGTATTTAAAATAACTTTAGAGCACTGTTATTAATCGCTCTTCCGAATTAACAATAACATTTTACAGATCTTGTGGTTTAGTTACGGGAATAGCAGTTATTAGTAAGTTTTAGCGAGATTTATCTTAGCGGTAAAAACTAAACCATTTTTCATCTGTGCGCCGAACTGTCCGATTAAAAAAAACAATAAAGCGTGATCGGCCCTTAATTAATACTGATGCGTGTGACACTCCGTTTGCTGTGTTGCACAGCTCATCCCCGGCATCGATTCCGGTCAGAGTCATCTGGGGTTCGCCTGGGGACCGGGAGACCTTCTCATCTATGAGACACGTTACAAATCACAAGGTACCTGTCCGCAGCTTCACGATGACATCAAATGTGTTTCGCGTTGTTCAGACATTATGTCTTTTCTCCCATTACGCATCACTGCCATTTATTCTAATAGGAGCTGGAAGTGTCCGTCAAGCCTGTCCACTTGTCCACGTGGTTCGGAAAGATGAAGACATATACTCTCCGATCCTACGTAAACTTTTTAATGAATCCCATTACATCTTCGTGGGGCTACAGAGGATCAAGGAAGAAGTCCCCAGTAAAAACAAGAAACCTCAGTATGTCACCAGTTCATTTTCTGAGTGGTGTCTGATTGATTTGTATTTGGATTAGAACAAACTAAATCGGCCGTTTATAGAACTGAAAAAAGCACTCTAAGGGTAGTTTTTAAATGTACAACATGTTTAAGAGTACCCGTTTTGTGTTCAGTGTGGGGGAAAATGTGGCTTTACAGCTAAGCAGGTGCCATCATTTGATATGTTCAAAACAAGGAGACTCTTCATAACCTGTTCTTTACGTTTAGGTTTATCAGTATAAGCAAGAACTATAGGTCGGTGATCAGAGCATGCATGGAGGAGTTGCAGCAAGCTGCAGGTATGTACACATGCCTTACCCAGACTCTGCCTTTAACGACACTTACTGTCTGGCAAACGCTGATGCAGTCCTGTCCTTACGCAGTGTCCACCCATGACACAACGTTGGCAACACAGTATGGAAATCAGGTAGGAATAATCGGCCCCATTCTTAGACAGGGTGTACTTCGCAAACAAGGTCACTTAAATGATTTTTTTTTGAAAACCCGGTCTTCACAGGTATCAATCCTGCTGGCCGTGGAGCTGATCTGGAACCTCTGCGAGGTGCTGTTCATCGAGGCAGCTCCCGGTAAGCTCTGTCCACCCGGGCAGGCCGCCCACGGTGAGCTCCTTCTGGCGTGTGTGTCCGCGCTGTGGTTTTTCTGAGGGGCCGCGTGACTTTGCAGCCGGAGCCCTGCTGCGCCACCTCCTGGACTGGGTGCGGCTACACAAGGCTGACGTGGACGAGAAGGCGCAGGAGGTGCTGCAGAGCGAGAGCCCAGTGCAGCACCAGGCCTACTGGGACGTGGTACGTGGTACAAAAGCCCTGTTTTGCTTCACCTTGTTACACAAGTCCTGCTTTAAAGGGACATCGTCGAACAGACTGACGCTAGGGCAGGGCAATTACTCGAATTTGAATTTGTTACGATTTTGGCTTCCAATGATTATCGAAACAATTGATAAAACAATTATCGTGCCACATTTCATTTCACAGTGATGCTCCCGTTTCGTGTTGTTATAATTTCAGCATGATATTTGTAAAGTCACTGAAATAATCGTGACCGCAGTATCGACCAAAATAATCACGATTATTTTTGCCATAATCGAGCAGCCTTGACACAGCCCCTTGGTGACCCAGGGTGCCTCGCGCCTGCTGTCTGCCCCCGCACAGGTGGTGTGCTACGTGCTCCAGGGCCGGATGGAGGAGGCGGCACAGATGCTGACGAAGCAAGCCTCTCAGCAGCCCGCAGCCAGGGCTGTGTTCAAGCTGATGGACAGCCTTCTCGCAAAGATGCCCGTCTACAGCGTACGTTGCCAGAAGCCTTGTAGAGCCATGCAGTACCGGTCGCCATTCCAGAGCCCCCTCTCCCAGTCACCTAAACATCTCACGCTGCTGCGCGGAGGCATGTCTAAAAGCCCGTGGTGTTTGTCACGTGACCTCGCAGCCTGGCGGGACGCAGACGGAGTTTGATGTCAGGTGGCGGCAGTGGCACCAGGAGTGTAACCGATGCTTGGAAGATGGATCTTTTGCCAGCAACCCGCAGCTGGAGCTTATCTGCAAGGTAAAGCCTGGGTGTGGCAACACCTTGGCACTCCGCCCCATCACCACTCTGTAAAGCACTTCAGGTTTCTTGAAAAGTACTATATAAACGTAACACTTCATTCATTGATTCAGTCATTCACTCCCAAACACTGGGAGCAAAAGCGTCACTGTGTCGGTCTGTGGCTCTGAATAATGATGATGATAATCGGTGAAGATCTTGGTTGGGGATGAGGATACCCTCCTGGCCCAGAGGGACCGCCTCAGCACATGGTACCATTTCCTGGTGACACGTCTGCTATACTGCCATCCCATCGTGAAGCCTACAGAGCTGCATTACTACGCACAGGTACGGTCTGGATGCAGCCGTGACCGCCGGCCCCCGACTGAGTGCGTGACTGACGTTTCCGGAGCGTGTTGCTGTTATGAGCAGCCAAGGTGTGCATGCTGGGTAAAAGCATTCTCTGGCTCCAGGCGAGCATGGACATGTTCCTGGATGCCCGGAGCGGCCCAGAGCCCCTGGACAGCATTCTGCTCGCCGCCTTCGAGTTCGACATTCACCAGGTCATCAAGGACTGCAGGTCAGAGCCTTCGCGGCCGTCCAGATCACAGTGATTTCAGATACAGCCGCTCCCAAGGTTATGATGGTATTATGTTCTGATAAATCTGTCGTAAGGTGAAAATGCATTTTAATACAGTACCTACCTAAACCTAACAAACATCACAACCTAGCCTACCTTAAACATGTTTAGAACACTAACATTAGCCTACAGTTGGGCAAAATCATTAACACAAAGCCTAATTTATAAAAAAAAAAAAAAAAAGTTGAATATCTCATGTAATTTATTGAATAATGTACTGAAAGTGAAAAACATTTACCCATCGTAAAGTCGAAATATCGTAACACGTACCATTGTAACCCAGGGAGCGTCTGTATTCCCAGGGTCACGGTAACCCATGGTGGATACACAGTTCTGCAGGATAGATGAGGAGACCTTTTCCCAGGTTTAACGCTTTTGTTTTTTTTTTTTTTTCGCACCAGCATTGCCCTGAATAACTGGTGGTTCGTAGCTCACCTCACCGACCTTCTGGATCACTGCAAGCTGCTGCAGTCTCACAACCTCCAGTGAGTGGCCCCGTCATCACTTCACAGCCGTGGCCGCACTGAGCTGCCACGTCATTGTCTATAACCGTTTGTCGTTTTCGTTGCGCAGCTTCGGCTCGAATCTGAGGGAGTTCCTCCTGCTGGAATACGCGTCCGGCCTCTTCACCCATCACAGGTGAGCTTCTCGGTGTCCCTCTCCTCAAATTGCTGAGCAGTCTGACTTGGTCTGAACTCCCCTGAGATACATACACATGTATACATGTAGCATGTACTTTTGGCTCCGCTTAATGAACGGTACCCTCCCGTCCCCTCAGCCTGTGGCAGCTGGCGGTGGACTACTTCGACCACTGTCCCGAGTTTGGCAGGGTCTACCTGGAGCTCCAGATAGAGCGGGTGCCCCTGGACACTGAGCACAAGGCCGTGAAGGTGCTGCGCATCTGCGAGCAGAGGCAGATGTCTGAGCAAGGTGTGTCACACAGACAGCGACCAGTCTACGTGTCTGAGAGCCTCTGAACTGGTCTTCAGAAATGGAAGATGACGCAAAACGGGTACACGAGAACACAAGATTGGTCAAGTACGCTTATTGAGAAACACCCAAAAGGCCAATTCATACTTACTTTTCTGCCTATGCTTTTGATTGCGGACAAGTGACATAAATATCGTCGTCAGGGGCTGGCTGCGGACAACACGGGCTGGTGTGCGCGTAGCCCAGATTTTTATGTCTCACGAAAACCGTGCGCATCGTCTGTGCATGTGCAAGATTATGTATTTCCAGTAGGTGGCAGCACGGACTTTAACAGATTAGCGGTCAACTACAAAAGAGTAGAGGAAGAATAGCTGTTGTTGAGTTGTTCTGGTGAGCAGCTGTATCGGAGGGTCGGAGGTACCCAGATCTAATTTTTCATACTGTCCAGACATTATACTGGGGTATACGGTATTTTAAAACGCAACGCCATTTTGGCATGTCGAAATCTTGGTGATAAAATTCACCAGGCGGGGGGGGGTCCCAGCTAATTTTATGATGAGGATTTCAAAATACCATGGTATGCCTTATTACTGTAATACCGCCCAAGTCTTAACTAACGATTTTAAAACTTCATAGTTTATTTGTTTCACTACACTGCTTGCATTTGTGATTGCTGCAGTACATCTGCCCTCTCCTGGTCTGGTGGAATATCACTGCTGCACACGCGCACCGACCGTGACCGTCCGCTGCCAAATGTAGTATAAACACAAGTTTCAGTGCGCACGACTATCCGCAGCCCGAAAGCGCACAAGTGAAGTATGAACTAGGCTTAACACTCCTCAGACATGACGGCCTTGAACCATCTGTAAACACCACCCCCCCGTCTCCCACCACCAGTGCGCAGCATCTGCAAGATCATGGCCAAGAAGGCACTGAGGAACAGCCGGCTGGGCTCGGCCCTCTCGTGGAGCATCCGGGCCAAAGACGCCGCCTTCGCCACTCTCATCTCCGAGAGGTGAGCTCCCCCTACAGGCCGCCGCTCTCCCCGTACACAGGCGCTGCCTCACACCTGCCTTTCCCTCGTTTGCCAGGTTCTTGCAGGAGTACTGCAGCCATGGGACCTTCTCTGACCTGGACCTGATAGACAATCTGGGCTCAGCCATGCTGCTGAGCGACCGGCTCACCTTCCTGGGTATGAATCCCTGGACACTCTGGGTCACTTCTCACACGCTCCTCCACTGTCATACACAATGTCACAGAATCGTGTATAAGCCTCCCCCGTGCAGCAGTGTCAGACTCCCTGTGCCTCCTGCTCGCCTCCTGTCTCCATCGCTGTCTGTTCGCTCACGCAGGGAAGTACCGCGAATTCCACAAGCTGTACGGCGAGAAGCGCTTCGCCGAGGCTGCCCGGCTCCTCTTATCCCTCATGACGGCCAAGATCGCCCCCCGCGGCTTCTGGATGACCCTGTTGACAGACGCACTGCCCCTGCTGGAGCAGAAACAGGTCAGCAGTGAACACCCCCCCCCCCCCTCAGCCCATCGTGGAGGGATTACTGTCACTGACACAGCCTCCTCACTTTTTTTTCCCCCCTCCCCAAGGTTATATTTTCGGCGGAGCAGACCTACGAGTTGATGCATTGCTTAGAGGAGCTCACGGCAGGCAAGGCCGCACAGGACGCTGATCGCCCCCTGCAGGTAGGCCGACTAAGTGCGGGGAGAACAGGCGGCATGTGGGAGACCTGGAGAGTGGGCCGATGGGGTTTTAACGGGCCTTCGTGCTCGTGCATTTTTGCAGGAGGATGACATAGAAGCCACCAAGGTCGAGCTGCTGCGACTGGCACTGGCCCGAAACTTGGCACTGGCTATCGTGAAGGAGGGCACTGTGGAAGTCTAGGCATACAGCCTCACATGTACATAGAGACCCCCGGTTTTTCCATAATAAACATATATTATCTGCATGGGTTCTGCCTCTTAATTGAAAATGCTTCATAGCACATCGACTCTCTGTACTGCCCTCAGCCTGCATGAAAGATTTTGTGCAATTTGGAACAAAGAAAGAAAATCTCCCGTATGACATCACAGATATCACTTCTGCATCAGTGGGCAAACATCATGCAATGCTTTAAGACACATACTAAATGATTTATCAATGCACAACCACATGGTATTACTGATCATTTAAGACCGGTGCAAACATCTTTATTCAAACAATTGCAATTCCAACATCAATTAAGATACAAATTCTGTAGTACAAAAGTGATTTTCTCATAAGTAAATAACTTAAAACTTTGACTTTCTATTAAATGTACATCAAGACCCAGGTTATAATGGTAAAACTTTTAGAAAATAAAAAATGATAAAATGTACTCAAACTCCTGGTCATATACGAAATGTGATAGAAATATTTGGTCATCACAATAAAGCAGTCTGCGCAAAAGGCCTGTAAGTGTAATACTGAAAACACCGTTTGCTAAATCTAAAATGTGCATTACACACCATTTAAGTTTGGCAGCTCGGAGGTGATGCTAACCTGTAATATGAAAACAGTCGTTACAGGGAGGATGCACACGTCCTGAGAATGAGAGTAAGGTGCTCAGCAAACAGGCGTTTTATCCACGCTGGTGAAGGCATTTCTGTAGAGTACGCGTATTTGTGAACGGAAGACGTCTCAGTCTCCTGTGAGTCAGCACTGAGACTCCACACCCCACTCTATCCTCAGAGGTCAAGGGATCCTGCCTTCCCCCACTAACAGTCTAAGCACGAAGACAGCCTGAGAACCAGCAAGCCAAACTGCACCTCAGTGCAGCAGATGGTGGGAACAAAGCTAAATCGAAGCAGCGCCGCTGTAATCTTGCCTGCCTTATGGTGTGTAGCTAAAGCTGAACAGTTTGTGTACCATGAACCTGCCCTGGGCTCCGAGAGCATTTTATTAAAATAATCACCATTAGCACCAAATATGTTGTCACACCCTGGAAGACGAGGGGAAGAAAATACTTCTGCCTTATGGTAAAAATTATATGATGCTACTGAAAGTATTTGTCAGAGTAGAGCAGCGCCGAAGCTCAGCTTTCAGGCTTGGAGTAACACTGGCTGAGACTGAATACAGGATGGTAGGTAGGGCCACGGAAGGCTATAATTCTTTGACCTCTGGCTGACCTATAATAATGTAACAACAGCCTAAATGCCCCAATTCTGTAGCATTAACATGTAGTTAAAAACCCTGCCCAGGATGGGGTGACACAGGCGTTTCCGAATCACGTTATTGCCGCTCCTGTATCGCCGCTGGGTGTTTGCAGCCGGCTCATCTTACCGCACCTTCCCAGGAGAAAGCTCACGCTGCCCTGAAGCCGTCACACTATCGACCGCATCCTGTAGCTTGGGAGTCTCCCCTGCTCCCCATGTCGCCGGTGTGTGGTGCGTGTGAGCTCTGCCCGTGGCGGAGAGGACGCCAGAACATCGTCCGTGCTCTCTCACTCACCTAAAACGCTCTTAACCAATCCCGAAAATTTATCCCAGTTCGGTATCCTATCGGCAAACTGCTGAGAATCACAAAGTCGGAACCTGAACTGCGTATGAGGCCAGTTTAGGAAGAAATACGAAGCATAACCACCACGACTTGCGCATCCCAGCTGACTTTCACGCTTCCCCTGAGCAGCAGCACACTTTTTCATTGGAAACGTTCCTTTCCAAACGATCTGAAGATAAATACTCTACATTTCATAGTTTACCGGCAGATTCCGCTACCCAAACAACGTTCTCCGGAGGTTCCGGGTACAGATGCCAGCCATTCCGAGGCTAACACATGGATACACAAAGGTCCGAGAGGGATACACCCCCAAACCAAACCGACACCTGGCAAATGGACACACGCTCGCAAAGTCACCGACACAGCAGGGCCTTTTGGGTGGCCTCCCCTTTTACCAAGGCGTCGCTCTCTCTGGGCCCCCGCCCCCCCCGCCCCCCGCCCCCCCCCCCCCCCCCCCCCCCCCCCGCCGGCCGGCGGCGCCGCCCCCGCGCGGGGGGGCG
>JAODKC010000048.1:1278149-1294181 GCA_026777985.1 Mormyrops attenuatus | reverse complement strand
CCCGGTCCATCAGTCGGCCACCTCGCTGTAATAGTACTTCTGCGCCGTGTCCGTCAGCCTCCAGCCGCCGGCCCGGAACTCCAGGATCTCCAGCAGCAGCAGTCTGGCCATGGAGCTCAGGCCTTCCTGCAGCAGGAAGCCGTCCCGCAGCAGACAGAAGAGCTCGTCCATGCGCTGTTCATTCATGCGCTCCAGCTGGTCGCCGATGCGGTGCAGCTGCAGCACCAGGCAGTCCACCTGACGGACGGGCCACAGGAACACCAGGGACCGTTAGAAACCCGCTCTGCCTGGCAGTCACTTTCTGTCTTTGGCAGACACTCTAATCCAGATATTGGTCAGGGTTTTGTAAACAGGATTTACAAACTCAAAAGACTCCATAGCTGAAATCTGGACGGCGTAAATTAGGATTTTGCCATCTTGCTCATTTGACTTCCTCTGCCGGCCCCTGGGAGATGGGTTTCCCCTTTGGGCCTCGTTCCTCCCAAGGTTTCTCCCTTCTAGGGAGTTTCTTTCCCACTAACGCCTCTGGCTTGCTCACTGGGGGCTTTGGGCAGGGATAATGTAATATTGTGAAAATGCACTACACAAAATACAACTGATTGAATGATTGACTTCCACGCTATCATGCCCAAACGTTTCAGTGAAATAAAAAAAGCTTCTCTCACGAGTAAGACAGGGAGAATGCTGAAGTGCACGCCTCTCGTTCTTGTCGATGATTTTGAATATTTCGGTAGAATAAGTCAAAATAAACAATGGGGAGAAAAAATAAAAACCTTGTTCCCAGTGGTGATATCCAGAAAATTCCTGCGACTGTAGTGTATTAACCAGGCATTAATGCCAAGAACTGTGCTCAGCTCAACTCAGGGACCTGTATCACAAAGCAAGATTTGTTGGTTAGCTAGAATTTTTTTTTTTTTTGAAGGTGATACGGGCTAATTGTTAGTGAAAGAAGATCAAGTCCATTTAAACTGGGGGACCTTAAATCTGACAAGTTATCAGGCTAAAGAAACCCTGGCTTTGTGATACAGGCCCCAGATGTGCCTAAGATTCCCAGCGTTGTTCTCACCTCCTCCTCGTTCTGCAGAGAGTCTGACTGGGTGAGTCTGAAGAGGCAGTCATAAACTGGATGCACCAGTGCCATCATGGGAATGTTGTTTACCTGGTAACGGGAGACGGTTGATCAGTCCAATCTACTTTCCAGACAAAAATCCATCAATGTTAAAAAATAAGTGGGATGTTCAGGTTACAGTGAGATAAAAGCTAGATAGGTTAAGCTAGATAACTTGTCAGATTTGAGATAGTCTGAGCTAAATGTAAGTGAACAAAGAATATGTCTTAAATCCTTAAATACGGCATGTTATCTAGCTAACCAACAAATCTTGCTTTGTGATACAGGTCTCAGAGCACCGAATCCAGATACATCGTTATTGACCTCAGACTTCTGAAAGGGCTGGTCGGTACCTTGAGGTAGTCGAAGATGTTGCAGATGAAGGTGACATAGCACACCCACTCCTGAATCGAGCGGTTGCGCGTCTCTTCCCGGACATTGAACTCCTGCTGCAGTCTGTTCAGGAGGTTACGGCGAAATACGTTTCCGTTGTTCAGCTTGGCCTCCGCCTGCAGGGGGTAGTATCACAAAAATTCAGCAAACACACGTCACACTAAATGCTGGTCATTATCTTAAGTTTCAAATTGAGGATATAACAGCTTTCAAGTCAGTAGATTGCTCACCTGGACAATGGTGTAGCAAATGCGCCCTGCCTCTTTACTGAACACCGGGTCTTTTAGGGACTGATCTATGATGACGTTGGACACCTTTTCCAGATCCACTGTGCTTGGTTCTGATGTGGAAGAATACATTTTAATTAAAGCTTCGAGGACTATTTTTGATGTGATACACTACTCACAAAAAGTTAGGGATACTCAGCTTTCGGGTGAAATTTCAGGATGAACCTAAAATGCACTATAACCTTTACAGGTGAATTTAAGTACTGTTTCAGTACTTTTTACACAACTTGCTGTTCTCTAACACGAAGCTTAACGGCAAAATTCACAACAGGTGTTTGATCCATGAATCGACCAATAAATTTCCTGGTTCAATCAGAATCGGTATTTAAACAGTCCTCATCATACTGTTCACATTTTGACATCATGAGACCAAGACGACACCTAACGATTGAGCAACAGTACCTCACCATTGCGAGGCTTCAAACAAGATGTTCTCAGACAGAAGTGTCCACTGAGCTTAGAGTGTCATCAGCAGGTTGCAACAGTGATACAGAGACACTGAAAGAGTCACAGAAAGGCATAGAAGTGGACGTCCTTTGGCCACACCCCACACTGATGACCGCTTCATTGTGAACAGTGCCCTGCCGAACCGGATGATGAACGTCACTCAACTCCAGGCACATTTAAGGGAGGTGAGAGGCACCCAAGTGTCACGTCAAACCATTCGAAACCGTTTACATCAGCGTGGTCTGCGTGCTACACGACCTGCAAGGGTACCTGACCACACCACCAGGCACAGGCGTCATCGTCTTGCATGGGCCAGGGAGCATTTAAGCTGGACGAGGGACCAGTGGGCCTACTGTTCTCTGATGAAAGTCAATTCACGTTGAGCAGAAATGATGGTGGAGACATCAAGGAGAGCGCTACGCATCAGCCACTGTCGTCACCAGACGAGCCTTTCGTGGTGGTGGTGGTGTTACAGTATGGGCAGGTGTGTCTAGTCAATACAGTTTATGAATGGTACAGTGACAAGCCCATACTACCTGAATAACATCATTAATCCAATCGTTGTGCCCATGCATGAACAACACAGGCCTAATTTCACCTTCATGGACGACAATGCTCCAGCTCATCGAGGTTGCATCATTAGGGAACGGCTGCTGGAGACTGAGGTACCTCGAATGGAGTGGCCTGCACTTCCTCCAGACCTGAATCCCATAGAAACCCTATATCGCTTATAACTCTGTACCCCAGAACCTCAATGACCTGAGGGTCGCCCTTCAAGAAGAGTGGGACGCCATGCCTCAGCAGACAATAAGCCGACTTGTGAACAGCATGAGACGTCGTTGTCAAGCTGTAATTGATGCTCAAGGGCACATGACACTTATTCAGACATTGACATTTTTTGTTGTGGTTTACTCACCACTGTTGTTGGCTTTTGTTTCCATACATTGTTTGAGATGAGGACATCACCATTGCATGCTTCTACTTAAGTGCCCTACTTTCATGATATAGTATCACTATAGTGTGAACTTTTTACGTTCTTCATAAATTTCACCCGAAAGCCAAATATCCCTAACTTTTTGTGAGTAGTGTATATGTATATTTAAAAGAATCCTCAGTTACTTCTGCAACTTAGACTACAGCTCCGGCAAACTCCTTGTTTAATTAAATGTTACATAACTTACCTTTCAGTGCCGTTTTAAGCAAACTTTGAGTCTCAGTGTCAAAGGACTGGATCTTGTACTCATCTTTAACAGAGTTATCCATTCTGTCTCACAAACCACCGCAAAGCCCTACAAGAGAAAGAGGCACAGCTAACCCACAGTTACCTCCTATTCAAAATATTACTTTTCGTCACTTGCCTGAAAGACAACTAAACGTATCATGTATTTATTGAAGCCGAGGAAATCCAGTGAAATATAAGTAGATGTCACCGAAAAAGCATTTCACAGGAAACGCAGGTGTACTGTCTGCCGCCGAGAAACGCACCGTCGTTATAATGCTGCTTCTGCTTCATGTTTAAAGGCAAATCGAGTGTACACTGCAGCATATAACGTAGAGATAAATTTGATGTGCAGCCAAACGTGCGTCTGTGAATACGTTACGGAATTTACATTGTTACATTTCCATTTCTATATTTACCCTGCAAAATCTGGCATAGCCGATTGTGGACGTATTTTATTTAGCACATATTTAATCAAAAGGAAAAATGTAATGCAAACACCAATTCTACCGTAATTCTACACGTCGATTGCTGTTCGTTGTTAGCCGTGTAGCGACAAGAAGATTATAGGTAACCGATATAACTGCGATTCTCTGACGGAGTAAGAAAACAGGTACAGAAAACAATATAAAACAAGCAAATCCTCATTTAAAAATATGCACAAATTAAATTGCTGTTGAAAAGCTCAATATCCAGTAACATATCTAAACTAACAACTTTAAAAAGTGCAACTGCTCAACTTCTGCATACGCGATGTTTACGTTCCGCCTTTTTCGTTGCCTTCATTTCCGCTACGTCACGTCCGGTCCGATGATGTCGTCCTTATCTTTATTAAGAGTAAATTTCCTACATTTGACTTGTCAATTAAAAAGCAAATTAGTTAAATTAAAAAACAAATTAAAAATTAAAACGGACGCGTCCCTTCTTGGGCATTCTTCAATAAAATATATTTTCAATGAACATATTACATAAAACACGACATTTCAGTGCCGACAGTCCCATCTTCGCCTTGTTGAATTATACACCAGAAAAAAAAATCAAGGTACTCGAGATAATATTCTTAAATAAGACAATGCACCATTCACAGAAACACATGTGTAACATAGTGACGTTAAGGCCGTTTAGTGCTGCACACTACTTAAGGCCTTGAAGTTTTAAATGCAGGAGACCAAGTCGAGTTCACCCCGTAAAAGGTAACAAAGAAATAAAAGTGTAAACTCGATAAATTGTCAGGTCGTCATCGACATTTTATAAAACATAGAGTTTGCTTGGTTGTCAAAAGGTTACAATATCCTTCTGTTATATTCTTTGGTGAAGTACAGTACTGTGCAAAAGTCTTAGACGGTCAAATCATGTATAAATTATCTTCAGGCTGGTGTAAAATTATGTCTGTCAAAGTGCATCAGCTTAGCCATTTCAAAACCTCCCTTAAAGTCACCCCAGTATTTCTGGCCAAATACACCCATGTATTTTTTGACTCAACCACTAGCACACTGCACTTCCTTCAGCTAATCAATACCTCGCTGACATTAATTTAGATAATTAACAGAGCTGGCTGTGAAACTTAAATGGAATTTAATGGCTGGGGTGCCCTGAGGAGAGGTTTGGGAACTAAGGCAGTGTTCATCTAGCCATCTAGATGTCAGTCACCTCTTGCAAAATAGAAGTTGTCCTTGTGAATTTTTCTTGCGTTACTTTTAATTTTCAGGTTATAATAGGTTATAATGTTAAACTTTGTTTTTTTTTTGTGATCAGCAAATAGACTTAGTATCCAGAAAAATAGCTTTAAACATTTCCTTTTACTGCCTAAAAATTTTGCACAGTAATGTATAAGACAATCATCAGCATCGTCACAAAACCAGATTAGTAACTTTGAAACAAAATATTTTAATGCTAAATCATAATAGACCAATCTTAGATACAAAATGACCAGCAAAATTACTTTCTACCAATATTAAATTAGGTTTTCGTAATATCCAACCTCTGCACTGTCAAATCCACCTACTGCTGCATTATACTGTAAATAAAAATAATTTTGTAAAATAAACCCTGACAAGGTGTGTAACACAGGAATAAACTGTAAATTGGATACATTCGAAACTCAAACTTTCCAGATTTCTATATATGCAGTTACAATTTATCCCCAACCACATTGTTAATACATTTAGGTAAAAAGTGTGCCTGATATATTGTGGATATCTCAGGTTAAACTATTTTTATAGCAGCTCTATTATGAAGTGAAACATGTTTAAACCTTTTTTTTTTTTTAAATCAAGGTTTTAAGGCGGACGGTTTCTCTGTTAGTTGTTGTGCGATGCATGTTCAGCAGTAGTCAGTAATTGTTTCTGAATAATAGCCAAATACGACATCAGTTATCCCCACAAGCAATATGTAACTGCCAGTGGTGAAGTGTCTCGTCTAAAAATCCCATAATCAATAAAACATTCTAATGAGAAAATTACAAAATAAATCAGATTATATAATTCATGCTTTCCTTCTTCCAAGTTATAGTTGCCAGATATATAAATACTGTGAAAAGAGATTTGGAAAAGCACGTCATCTCTAAAGTTGCCACAGAGCATAAAAAAAGCCAGGCCGACCCACAGCAACATTTAAATATTCGCTCAGTGAGATTTCACTGAGCTGTCTCGCCCGTTCATGCTAAGACTATAGATACTCCACGTGGAGCAATTTTGGTTAACCCGTGAGGAGCCCTGCACTGAAAAACAGCCCCACCTGCTGGACGAAAGATACAAGATAGAAGAGAAGACGTAAACTACGTACAAAGCGTTGTGCGTCTTTCCAGGATTAGCCTGCACTGGACTGCGGATGCAGGCGTAATACAAATCCTTCCTGTTGCATGTAAACTGGGTGTCAAGCTGCCATATTTTGACCCATAGAACTGGATGGACAGGAGTGCGAATTGCTCTCAAGGGTATGTCCATCCTGTGTGCATGACGCAGGCTCCTCCTCCTTTCCAAAGGTTAGCGTTCCGTCCCTTTCCTATGCCCACTGCTCCCCGTATCCCAGAATCCCACACTTTACTGCTTCCCAATCCGGTTGCTCAGGAGGCCACAGAAAAGCTCATACCAGAAGAACGTGAATCCAGTAGATAATGCAGCTTTTACTAAACTGGGGGAGAGCCCCTTAAAAAATCCCCGAGGACCCTCCTCCCGGGCAATCTGCGTGACGCAGTCCACGAATCCCTGGTAAGACCGAACCTGCGGGTGTACACACAGACACGTCACTGACAGCGAGCCGCTGGACTGCAGAGTGTATAAACTGTAAGACAAAACTGAGACTTTCAGATGTCTGCCTGCTTGTCTCTTACTGAACTTTTCAATTGCATACAGGTTAAATTTCGCCACACTAGTCACCAATGTACACGACCAGTCAAACGTTTTTACACACCATCAGTTTTTACCACTTTTCCATTTCTATCACAAACTGCGGATTTTTTATTCTTATTAAGCATTGAGAAGTTGAGTGGATGACTATAAACGAAAATATAAGCCAAATAAAAAAAAATCCTTTATAGTATGGAAAGAACATCTAACAGTGCATGTCTGACATCCCATTAACTGGTTGTGTGGTGATGGCAGAGTCAGATTCTAGGCTGTCCTTTAACTTTAAATGCACTAGTTACCTGCTTCATCCCATGAAACAGAGCAGTATTTAATGGCCCTTATAGAAAAGCCTGCCTCAAATTTTCTCTGCTGTTATAACTGCTAGAGGAGGTTACTGTGATATGACAAGATATGACATTTTCTTGCTAATCAATGGCAACATGCAAATGTAGAAAATCTCATTGTGTGCAAAAACTTCTGACTGGTAGTGTAGAGTTTAATAAGTGTCCCACCTGTCCAAATGGGGCCCTGGCCTCTTCAAACCCCCCGACCTGCAGTCTCTTCTTGATGAGGTCAAAGGGATATGTGATGGTCTTACTGATGATACCAGCACAGCTTCCACACAGCAATTTCCGGAAGCTACCTGCAAAAAAATTTAAAAAGACAAGTCAGCCCGTAAGAGAGTGCAGGGAAGAAGCACCATGACAGAAAGACACATGCCAAAGCTCACTCTCATAAAATACCCGTGCAATTCCCATGAGCTAAGAATTAGAGATTACGTCAAATCCAAAGGCTGCACTGTGGCCTTTAGGTAGTGCGCCTTTGTATGAAACCGGCCTCATCTCTTTTGCGATGTTTCATATATTCTGTGATCGCGCCATGAAGGCCCCACCTGTAGAGTTGGCTTCTTTCGACTGAACCAACAGGACGTCCTTCAGGATGTTGTAGAAGAAGAACTGCAGGCCGGCGTAGGGGAAGATGGCCACCACAGTTGGTGCCAGACCGCGGTAGAAAGTCTTGACGCCCTCCTTGCGGTACATGGTGGCCGTCGCATGCCGGAGACTGCGATACACCTGCGTGAGACACACAGGCCAATGGAAGCTCAGCTCAGCTCAGTTCCACATGTCAGTAACACTTTACTTGATGGGGCATAAATACTTAGTGATAACTCAGTTACTACTGAAGTACAAATCATGAACAAATGTAGTCACTAATAAGGTGCGTCATGATTCATTAATGATAAACAAACATGAGATCTGTATTTCACCTGTTATTCATTACTTGTTCCTTCAATAATTCACAAAGGTTACAGAATTAACAGATACAGTAACAAATATAATAACAGCTTGAGATAAAACATGCATAAGAATTAATGTATGATGAATTAACATGAAACTAGTATGAAATAAGACTTTGTTGATTAATTAATACATAAGTAATAGCATAATACTATATTATTGTCACATGTCAGTGGGCCCTTGCGCAAGGCCCTTAACCCCCAGCTCCAAAATCAGTGGCTTCATTATTGTCCTAAATTCGCTTTATTCCCCCCGTTTGTCTGTGTTCTCCTCTGAAGGGGGCGGGGCTATCTCACCCGGGGCTCCCCCTGAGCGGCGAAGCGCGTCCGCAGAGTGTCCAGCGGTTGGCAGGCCATGGTGGCACAGCAGGCTGACAGACCCCCGCACACGAAGTGCACCGCCGGCATCTGGCTGTGGTAGGGGGTGCGGTTGTGCACCAGCTCCGTCAGGAGCTCGAAGCTGGTAAACTGGAGGGGAGGGGAGGGGAGGGGAGGGGGGATGTTTCTAAAGTTCATTGTTTCATTTCAGCCACAGATTTAGGAACATAAATATACAGGACCAGTCAAAAGTTGACAGACCTACCCATAGAAAGCTTTTTTGTACTTTTCTCTACATTTTAGAAAAAAATATAAGACATAAAAACTATAAACTAACAGATGGAATTATACACTGATCAAACAAGTATTAAAAAAAATCATTTGTTTGGGGGGGGGGCAGCTCTGTGGGTTGGGACTGAGAAGGTTGCTGGTTCAAATCCCGGGGTCAGCAGAGTGATCCCACCACTGGGCCCTTGAGCGAGGCCCTTAACCCCAGTTGCCCCAGGGACTGGCTGCCCCTACTGTCTCCTCTACGCCTGTTCCATGAGGTGGCCTCCTGGGATGCTTTTCCAGCTGTCCTGAAGGAGGTCCCACATGTATTCTGAGCTCTCATTGGCCACTTTTCCTTCACTCTCTGGTCAAACTCCCTAAACCATCTCTACTCTGTTTAGGTCAGGTAACCAGGTCATGTGATGCCGCATGGTGTGTCCAGACTTTTGACTGGTACTATATTTAATAAATGGTATAACATAGACTTATTGTTTCCTTCCTGCTTTCTTTGTACCATTCATTATTTCCATTAGACCTCCTGCTCTTCAGTCCTTTCCCAGTTCATCACCCAGGCCCTCTCAAAGCCTTTGCCATGTGGAGGAACTCAAACTGGTCACAGGCAGTAAACATGGCCCAGATTCACACTGTTAGAACATCACCTGGACCCCTTAACCCAGCCCTGATGGTGGTTTGCATGCTAAACGGCGATCGAACGTGCCTGGACAGCTCCGTAGCAGATCGACAGCATCTGGGCAGGGACATGACCCTTCCAGAAGGCAGTGGCGCCCTCTTCTGACAGGATGCGGCGTGACGCCTGCCACAGGCCCCAGTACTTCCCCTGCCTGCTCTGGGACGAGAGCTTCTCAATCTGAAGCTGGGGAAAAGGGTGGAGGAATGTGTATCGCCACAGCCGCACCCAACACAGCCCCACGCCCCTGAAGCTTGCTGCACAGTGATCTCTGTTATGCCCGTGACAGTAAGATGACAGACGGGTAGGGCTGCAAAATTCTGGGAAACTTTTCATGGAATCAGGAATATACTGGAAATTTGCAAAATTGCAGGTTAGCCTATAACAGGGAACTTGATATCATTGTGTATCCAAGTGCTTGTGAATAATTATGTGCATAAAAACACCCGAAAATGAGCATCTGTATTCAGAAGGCACTTCTTATATGTTATATTCTATGTCGTATTATTCATAGTTTGCTTTCATTGCCATATCTGACAGCTCATGCAGAGTTCCATGGAGTTCAGTATTTCCAAAATTCCCCAGCTTAACTTCCCATGGAAAGTTTCTGGAAATCTTCCCTCCCTTTGCAACCCTGCAAACAGCCAAAGGCAGGACTACATAGCTACAGAAATCACGGCAGGGTGGCATCTGTGCGTGTTTCTCATTATACAGGTGTCTCCAGGCCTATCTGTGTGTGCAGGTGACTGTTCATCAAATGGACACATGTCGTGGCTCACCCCACTGCACCCAACAAACCTGGAACCTGATTTTGATGACATCCAGGGGGCTGATCATGGCTCGGGTCACCATGCCAGACAGAGACCCCGCTAAGGCCGCCTTCTCTGGTGGCAGGACCTTGTGCTGATCGTCTGGGTCATAGCCCACCATCGCTGTGTCGCCGCCCTAGTGGCGGTATCTGTGTCTGTGTGACAGGAAACAGAATCTCACATTCCACAAATATCATACCCACAAAACCTCCAGCATTGTGGAGGGCCCTTTCTCCTGCTCCCATCTGGCAAAAAGTACAGGAACATCCAAACCAGTTCTGCCAGATTCAGCAACAGTTTGCCCCCCGGAGGCTGTCAGGACACTCAACACCCAGCTACCTCCCTGACCACCTACCCATTCCTAAGAACAGCCACACCTCCTTTGCTTGCAGCCCCCATGTTTCACACTGTCCTGCATTTTGCACTTTAAGTACCATGAAACCTTTGCATTGTCACTTCCTATTTATGGGTTGCACAGTAGTTGTGGGGGAACATTATTTCATAAACACTGTATACGTGTATATAGAGGGTATGACATTAAAGTCCACTTGATTAGATTTCAAACCCTCTGTAACTATTAAGTACACTGATTTTTTCTTTACCTCACTGTTTAATTGCTCATCTGTGTTTAATGTGCAGATTCTCTATTAATTAAAACTTTGTCTGCAAAATCTGCGGGTCAGTGACTTCTTATATATTCTCTGGCCAGCGCCGAACTGGCTGCTTATTGATTCACTACAGCTCTTTCCATTGCATCTGCCTGATGCAGCTATCAGAACATCGCTATCTCGTTCAGCTAAATGCTATGTGCAAATACTATTCGGGTGTATGTAAATGAGTCTATGACGAATAATGTATTGTTCTGCAGCTGCAAGCAAAATGTCAAGAAACCTTCAACGAGATACTGAATTGCTCTTGTTTTAAAGATATGGGAACTACACTGTCTGGCCAAAAAAAGTCACCGATTGAAAAAAAAAAAAACTGTTGAGACGTTGCATAAGCACAAAGAAAAAAATGTAGTGAAGAAAGTGCATCATCAAAGCTAAAGGCGGTCCAACGAAACATTAAAATGTGCAACTTTTTGGCCAGATAGCCCATTTCAGGCACTTAAGGACACAACGTGGTCGCCTGTCCTTGTCCACTCAACAGTTTCCGTGAAAGCACAGTTACCCACCTTTACCGGAGCTCTGCTTCAGGAAACCAACTAGCTATAACCCAAAGTCTATCGCTTATTTAAATAAAATGTACAATAAAACCGACACACCCAATAAAATCTCTGTATTCCTTCGCCGCGGCTTCGCCCGGTGTGCCGGGGACGAACTCACCTTCGGGCTAGCGGCGTGACGCGGGCAGCATGACCGCACCGATGGGCGGGCCGATGGGCTGCTTAGCCGGGGGGGCTTCACAGGCCGCTGCTTACCATACGATCACCGATGAACTGCTAATAAACTGCTTTTAGCAAAATAAAATATGACAAATGATCACCAGCTGCTTCCTAGCTTGACAGAGACGGCCGCTGATAGGCCGAAGGAGAGGCGGCCGCTGATTGGCCGAAGAAGCCCCAAACCGGCGTGACGTCATGTCTCTGCTTCACGCCCAACGGAGTCCGGAATCGACCAGGAAAACGAGTAAAGCGGTAGTACGGCTCGTCCTTTGTGTTCGTTCTCCCTGAACACAGCGTTTGCTTTTCGCCGTTAGTGCGGAGGAACTGCATACGCCCCAGATCCGCGGCGATTTAACACGGTAAATGAGGAACCGCTCCGGAGAAAACCACGAGTACTCGGTCGTATGTAGTGAGGCATTTCTGACGCCAGATGGCGACACGGCACCGCGCAGCGTCGGCATCAAGGGGGGGCAGTGTTTCAGTGCCTTTCACTCCAGTGCTCTGGGCGTACATAAGTCAGATCACTCGGGGCTATACTCCCGTGTATTTTAGCTCCGATGTCAATCCTTTTCTTTAGAAAAAAGTTTTTTTTTTTAAAAAAAAAGTCAGGCCCCAGGTAAACTTAACCTAGCCCCTGATCCTAACAATAGCCAGAAACTCCCCTGGTAAATACTGCAGCCCTTTGTCATATTTTTAAAGTATCGTATCATTTTTAATCATCGATTCTAGGGACTCTGGGGGCCCTAGGCAAGGAATTCCATGGGGCCCTCCAACTCCTCCTCCCCCATCATGGTAAGACTTATTACATTAATGTCAACAAAGAATTAAATGAATATACGACCTTTATTTTCACTTTTGTGAAAGACACAATACACTAATAAAGCTGATTTATCGTGTAATTGGCTGCCCTTGGGGGGGCCCTCTCAGCTCGGGGCCGCAGGTCATTGCCTGTCTTGCCTGTCTTCTTGTTGCGCCTCTGTGTATCACCAGTGAACGGGCGGGGGATTTTTCTCAGGGAACTTATTTAGATTCACTTAGGATGAGTATTGTTGAAATGGGACTTTCTTAAAAATTGCTTTCTGGAAAAATTCATAGAATCATCTAAATGTCTTGAATCCCAACTTGAACCATACCATTAGAAATACATTAATACCCCCTGAACGCTGTATTTTTTCTTCTATAAAGTATTATTAAACACATGTATTAACTGCAAATTTTAACTGTCCTGTTTTGCCAGGTGTCTTACCCTATATTACACCTATGTCTTCCAAAACATACTTATTTTGTTATTACAGTTTCCTTTCCAAAATGATCCAAAAGATAGGAAAAAGCCTGGCTTTACCGATCCGTTTTGATGCAAGTACACATGAAGCTGGATTGCGACACTAGGCTTAGGTCTCAATTGTTTGGCGTTCCCGTTGAGCACTGTGAAAGAACACAGATATTCCATGTAGATAAGATTAGGTAACGGTACAAAAAAGTCAACGTTTGCATTCAGGAATGTTCTAATTTGCATAGATTTGCGTGAGGCGAGCGTGCACGACGTAACGGAGGGTGTTCCCCGCTCTCTCGCGCATTCCACCAGGGATGCGCAAAATACTGGTCAAAATACTGGTCTGTTGTGAAATACTCGCATATGAGAAATCGTTCTGCATATAATATATGGGAAAACTAGTAGGCCAAAGGTGTGATTTACCTTAGGGTGGAAGAATCTGTTTGGAAAACATTTTACACAAGCTGTAGGCTGGTCAGTCATTACAGTTAATATGCTGTTAGCCAACATATAAAACCCATGTCAGAATAAAATGTATTAATTATATTTTCTGTATGTGTGAAATCAAAAAACTGTTGCGATTGTCATAAGCCAAATGCCAACGTTTTAATTCCGGGGGTCTGCTGGGAAAAAATAAATGACTGTAGCTTCCTTCTGCCTCCTATTCAGTAACTGAACCTGAATCAGATGAAATACTGAAAATGACAGCCCGAGAGTGGCGAAACCAGCCTCGGAAATACACAACCTCAGTCCAACAAGGGACTCGGGTACCACTGCAATCCACATGCTAACAAACAGGACAGGGGCTTCAGTTTTTAACTTTTATTTTAGAAGTCTATCACATCGAAGGAGAAAAGGGGAAGACAAAGTGAGCTTGCTTGGGAAAACAGTGCATTTGCCCCAACAGCTCAGGACTGTCGGCGGTGAGTCAGAGATCAGCTGACAGGCAGCCGGCTGCTCTTACGCCACACGCCGCAAAGGGACGACAGTGCGAACTCCAGAAGCGGGTCACCACCTGACCTTCTGAAGTCCAGCTGTGGAAGCAGCAGGAAAACATAGCCTGCTTCTAGGCGATTAATGAAGTCAGGCTTGCAGTAGCTGCTGAATGACGCGCACCACGTGTTCAGTCACAGAACAGGCCGCTTGATTTTAGGTTAAAACTTTTGGCTAAAGGGCCTTAGAAGAGAATTCGGGACACATCAGATGTGCTTAAAGGGAAACTGTCAAGCATAAACAGTCAAGGAGGAATGAAAAAAAGTTATTACTGCCTTAACTTCTGTTTTCCTCTCAAGGAAAATCTTTTACCTTTTAATGTCCCATTTAAATTGGTGTCATAACCCTCCCACTCAACAACCTGTAAACTTCGCCCCACATGCTTATCAGTAGCTGACATCAGTTCATGCCACTTCATGTGTAAATTTGTCCCTGTCGACACACCACAGCGCATAGGGCACAAGGGAATGTATCCTCTGCATTTGACCCATATGTGACATCATGACCTAGCATGCGGTAGCTAATTCAGCGCCCAGGAAGCAGTGCTTGGGGTGGTACTTTGCAAGTGCGCTTCTCTAACCATTCATAGGGTGAAGTGTCGAGCACACGGTGACAAAAAGTGACGCCCATAGACAGCCAGTATAGCCATGTTGATCTCCAAGGGTAGAAATGGTCCCAATGACGCGGACTAGGAGCCATTCGCGCTCATGGCTGTCTGGTGACCTTTAACCTGGATGAAGACGCTCCAGCGACAGACCGAGCTCTACAGTGAGGAAGTGGAAGGAGGCTAACATTTGCAGGACAGAAACACTACAGTCTTAACACCAGGAAAATAAGAGAGAAGCAAAGTGCTAACAAGCACTCCGGCTAAAGACAGGCACCACCGTAAGGGCGCAGATCAACACGTCAATAGCTAAAAACTGCTGCTGACCCATGGACTGACTTATGCTTCCCAAATCCACTCAATCTTTGCAAACAAAACTCACAATTGGTTTTGGAATCATCTTTATTAATAGGAAAACAAAAACTAAACAAAAAGTGCAAAAAAAAAAAAAAAGTTTCTAATGGTAAGTGAAGGCAAAAAACAAATTAAATAAAAAGTGTTCTTGGATGGCAACAGGACGACTTTTCGGGGGGGCATAGGGCAGGATGCTTATGCACAGTGTTCCGCACCGCTGGGACTCCCAGCCGACCCGATACCGGCGAGGGGCGACGGCGCCGAAATGGCAGAAGTGGGAAAGGCACTATCCGGAGCGGGGTGGGGTGCGTGGCGGGGCGCCGTGCCTCAAAGGGAGCGGAGAAGCTTCCAGAAGGCCCGGGCAGACGGCCAGCAAGGGCAGCGTACGCACAGAGATGCCGGCAAGCACAAAAGCATCGCGTACGTCGCCACCCGTAACGGCGTGCGGCTGGTCGGTCTGTGGCTCCGGCCTCCGGTTGGCTTGCGACCGGCTGCCATCAATACACTGGATAAACTGGGCTGATGGCTCAGGGTGCGCTGGGGCGAAGGGGTCCCAAGATGGAACAGGTCAGGGAGATCATTTAATATTACTCTGCAGGCTGTCAGATAACCCAGAACAATCACACCAACAATTTGTCATATTCAAGGCCAAAGAGGTCTTTTCCAGACTATCGTGGGTGAACATAATTTACATATACAAGGGAGACAGGGGGGTGGGTGAAAGACATACACATACAAATATATATATATTTATATATTCTTAAAAAAAAAGGAATCTCTCTATGTATTTTCTTTACAGAGCAGAAGGCCAATGTTAAATCCCACACACCCTTGCTCTACACAGCACAATTCAGCTGTCATTCAAAACTGTATCTTAATTGCATTTTAATCTTTTAACACAGCGTTAGAATTTACTGGAATTTCCTGAAGGTGATTAAAACATGCGTGCAAAAAAGGAACAAAATGGGGGAGGAAAAGCAGAAGCGGTTCAGAGATAAATTAAGAGAAACCATTTAAGTTACGATTTCGGTGCATTACGCAAGTTTCTCTTTTTCTCCATTTATGCATTCTTTTTTTTTTTATATCATTTAAATGTTTTATTGTTATCGACAGTTCCACGGTGAGCGCGGTGTTTGCTGGGCTGGCAAACATTCTCAGGCAACTTCTCTCAAACAGCATAGCAGGGTCACACAGGACTGACCCGCACTCGTTCTCTACATCCTCTCTTTTCCCAGTTCCGG
>JAODKC010000048.1:1253988-1269238 GCA_026777985.1 Mormyrops attenuatus | reverse complement strand
ACCTCCTCTACCTACACCACTCTACCTCCTCTACCTACACCACTCTACCTCCTCTACCTACACCACTCTACCTCCTCTACCTACACCACTCTACCTCCTCCCTGGCCAAGCCGGCAAAGAGCAAAAAAAAAAAAAAAAAAAAAACATGTTTTCTGAGTCACTGGGGCTGTGCATTTGGGGGGGGGGGACCTGAGATCCGCTACCCAGAGAGAATTTAAACCTGGCGGCTTGACATTCAGCTACAAGTAAAAATCAGTGAAACCGGTAAAAGGGAGGGGGGGGAGCAAGGTCTTACAGTCATACTGATTATGTGAATAGCTGCTACCTTGGTACAGAGACACGGACGCCCATTTCCCTTAAAAAGAGGAGCACGTCACACAGAAAACTAGGCTTCAGCATGTGGCGTGAGCTGAAAATATCCCTACGAGAGACATAATGAAGGACGAGAGCACACGTGGGAAGGCACGGGCGAAGCCCTCACGGCACATGGGCACGCCGTGGAACCCTCTTCCACTCCGGGGAATTTCCGCGCCACAAGCTCACACTGCAGCTACACAGAAAAATCTGACGCGGAGAGGACCGTCCTGCGCCGAGTTCCCAAGTTCTCCAGTTCCCAGCCATGAGGACTCCACTGAGGGTAGCACCTAGAGGGCAGAAACTGGCGAAAAAGTGTGGGAGGCTTGTGGCAACGACCTGCCTGTTCAAAACCCTGGGGCCTCAACATATGGTCACCGCCTCCCGCAGGTGATAAACCGCAACTATATGGGTCACTCAGCAGTGCACCTGCTGCAAATCACAGGAGACCTACTGCAAACTCGTACATTTCAGCAGGTCATCTGAAGGTCTAGGGGTCAAATGAGGATGAGGATCCAGCAGCCTGATCACCACTATCAAACAAACTGCTTCACCAAAGTCTTATGGCAACAACTGACCGAGGGCAACATTACCATGTGCACACACACACACACACACACACACACACACACACACACACACAAGATGCAAAGTACAATTGCCCGGCAACCTCTTTAAATATTTTAAATATTAGACCACTTTTATCATTTTTTGTGTTGTTTTATATACATCCTCTTTATGTCCTCTTAAAAGACAAAGATATTAGGATGATTACAGCACCTGCATTACAGAAAAAAAAATCCACTTTGATACCACAAAATCCCATACAGGTCAAGGCTCAGAGGAACACACAACCACAAGAGTCAGCAAGAAAAAGGGAGAGAAAGAAAAAATAGCCTGGATGTCCCAGTAAAATACCTAAATTAGACAAAAGATAGCTCTAAAATAATGCATGAAAAGCGGAGCATTCGACTGACCCACTCAGATGAATCTAGTGTTCAGAGCATATTGTAAGCAATGCATAAGATAAACACCAACAGCACCCTGGGAGAAAGCTGCAAGTCCCTGTCAACACAGGAAGCCAATACGGACCAAAAAAAATCCACTTCCTGTGACATCAGCCATTTGTTTTTTTTTTTTCTCTGTTACTGCACCTAACAGGTTTAATTTCTTGTGTCTATCGGCTGCCATTTTTCCAAAGCACACTTAGTCTCTGGCAGTTCTAAAGAAAGTTTTATGCAATCTATGAAAACTGCCAAACCAGAGTGAAGACAAAGTAAAAAGCTTAAGCTGTAGTCTTACAAGAGGAAATGACTTGTGCACTTGATATGTGCTGATAAGATCACCTAACTTTTCCTTGAAAACCTACAACAAACATTTCCTTGTAACTGACAAACATGGCTCATTGGGTCAGACTAACTTGCGGGTCATCTAGGCATGTTCTAAGATCACAGATGCCCCAAAATAGAGTATTTTTTTTTAAAGAAAGAAAGAAATGATTACTGTGTATGATGAAGATTTAAAAAAACTCTGTTCAGCATTATGTAACTTGCTCTTAAAATCCATCTAGTGCCCTCAATTGGGTTTCAACTGACACATTTACTGGTTAAACAAGAAAGAGTTGACCATTTCATTTAAAAGTCACTTTAAATTTATTTCCTAAAGCTGTAATGCACAAGATGCAAGCTCTTATATATACACACAAGTCACTAATTTAGCAACAATTCTCTGCGGAAATTATAAACAGTCACTATTAAAATACTGGAACAATGTAGCCCGAAGAAGACAGGACGAAATAAATCGCTTTAAAAATAATTTTAAGATAAAGTTACAATTACAACTTTGTCATGAATAAGCCTATAGATCAAGCATCGTATATTTATAAACATTTATTATTACTGCGACAAAAGAAAAAAAAAAAAACAATTACCTTAAGGATTTCTCCACGTTTGAAACTTAATTCGTCGTCTGCAGTGGCTTTAAAGTCGTACTTGGCAATGGCTTCCATAGTGCAGGATCCGGTGCTTTTTTATGTACAGTTCAGGGTACACGTAAAGGATTTCCGCGATTTCTAGCGGTTTAGTCCTGACTGGTAGTGCTGCCAAACGATTTTATTGAAATCAATCACAAGTTCAAATCCCGTGGCTTGGTCTCCCCACGTCTCTCTCCTCCGGTCTGTGACCCGATGGTCCTTAACATAAAAGGCCGCACCAATTTACCTGCAAAAGGAAATATGCGTTAATAATCACTGGCCTAGTAACTGCGCTACACTCGCAAATACACTATACTGTATATGGAGAAACTATATTTAACCCTGATATACAAGTGTAAGATAGAACCCCACCCTGAGCTGCGACTGGTATTAAAAGGCAAAGAGTCTTCAATAGAGGAAGGAAACCATTCGGCTGACAATCCGCATGGCCAACTACCACCGTCCTTTACCACAAAACAGCCAATCGGACGGGGGGAGCGAAATATCGACCAATAGGAACGTGCTTAATCGCAAACAAACCATTACTATCCCTGCGATGGCTGCGATCCAATGACCGTACAGCATTTGGTACCGTTGTCAAATATAAGAGACAGTCCTCAATCATCAGGATAAATTCTGATGCACGTTACTTCCTAACATTGTAATGCAGAGAACCATAGAAAGGCTGATTTAATCAGTACTAAAATTCCGACAATACTGTATACAGTGTACAATTGTTACAGAACTGTCGCCTTGTCAATGCATTCAAACAATAAGGTTTGTTTCATTAAATATCTAAACGAATCCGCGTCCGAACCGTTAAGTTCCATGCACATTTTTAGGTGCTTAATAATCAGCTATAGGGGTTACAATCAATTGTGCGTATCAAAATACTAATCCATACTAGAAAGCGTGTACATAATGTCACTTGCCACACAAAGGAGAACCAAACTGACACAAACCCTTTCGCCTTATTACACATAATCCGCGGTAATCGGCGGCATAGCAACACGGACAGGATACATAACCTACAAGCCTCATGAGACTCCCAAACACATTCAGAAGTATATGTATCGACAAACATTTGCTAGGACTGCATGTCATACAAGTCTTCTCCAAACTTAAAGCATTTGATGGGTCTAAAAGTTAGGTATATGTACTAACAAGAAATGCTAACTGCCAAGTATCGTCGCCACGCCATAAACATCTACAAAGAACAACTACAAACTAATAAATATAGTTTACAATGGTAATTTAAAAACAGACATCCACCAGATAAGTAACTACATGTAGATATTAATAGCATCTTTGCTAAATAAGTTCCTCCTTTCTGGATTGTTCTAGAAGGAAGCCTTCACAGCTGATCACACTCAAGAAAATCCAAATTACAATTTCGCCAATTTTATAAATTAATCAATAGGCTCATACTGAGAGCCTTATTTTTTTATAATCAGTTACCTTATAAAGCTAGCCAGATAACCACGTACGCGTCGACATCAGCGCCGACCCATTAGCTGAAGAGCTACCCCCAACACCCAGAAATATCCCACCCAGTGGACTCCCTGGTTAAGCATCATGTCTTAGTAATTCGTGTATAATTAACGCGTTAAACCACAAGATACATTAGACAGTGCGTTCATAAGACAAGCGCTGCACTTGGGCGAAATTAATCCTTTTGTTGGTGACTTGGTCCATCGAAAAAGGGCAAGCAGACAGGCCCCGTACGCGTCACGCACAGAAAAACCCATTTTCCCCTCTTCTGTGCCTCGGTCAGCTAAAATGAACAAAAACTCACCCTTCTGCCTACTGGCTTAACTCAGCCCTCCTCAGGATTTTGGCTTTCGGGTCTATCGTTGACACTAAACGTTTCCAGTTGTTATATCTACTCTTGCTAACTAGCTAGCTAAATGTCTTAATGTTTTTTTTTTCCTCTAAAAAAAATCCCACATTATTTCCGCTTCCGCCCAGATGTCGCGTGCTAGTTACGGCGTCGCGCGCTCGGCTGACAAAGCTCGCGATATCTCTCTCATCATTTCAGTTCAGAAACTTTGGCTATAATGAGCAATTATTTAATGACGAATACACTAAGACATTTGCTCTAATCTGGCATAACATCGTGCTTTTCTATCCAGTAATAAACCAGGAAAAATTTTATGCATATTTATATATAGCTCATTCTGGCAAAATTAGATTTCTTCTTTCTTTACATAGCCTACTTATACCATACCAGAAGAACTATTATTATCTTAAGCGATAAGCCGCGATATAGTGACTTTTCCGTGCTCCAAAGAGCTGCAAGAACTGTCCAGTATATAAAATACCACGTGGACATAACATTTTTGGTAAAACCGTGAAATGTGCGACATCTTGTGGTATTCTTCTAAAAAGCAAATAGTTTAACTTACAATCCACAGAAAATGGATGGACGAACAATCCACCTTTCTTCTAATGCTTAATAATCGTATTTTGGTGAGGGATATGCAACGATACACCTGCGAACCAATCTATCGTAGCACATCGTGCTATAGGTATATTATATCAGCAATTAAGATACGCTAATTAACCTAATTGTATGTCCAGGGACGGTGTGGGGGGTGTAAACTCAGCACAACCAGTGCGGAAATGGGTTTCTAACCCCAAACACGGGAGTTACGAGACCGGGATACCCCATAAATCATAATATTTTTTTAACAAAAATTTTAATACTGTTAAACTTTGTACATGCCGATACATTTCTCAGATCTTAGACCCATATGCTTGGAAAAGTTCAGAATAATACCACTCCGGTCCTTTTAGGAACAATATTACTTTTAAAAATGTAAAATGTAATGTAAATGTAAAATGTTTGCAGGTACCTGCTTGTATCAAGTTCGTTTACAGAAAAATGGTATAAAATTAGATGGAATGCATGGAAATGCGCTGCTGCAGCGCTTGGATTTGAGGCTGCGTGTCCACCCGGGTGCCTAGTGACGCCTTTTCTGAAACATACAGCTGAGCATTAACCTTCATGCAGACCATTACAACAACAGCAGCTCTCCGCACCATATTGATGTCTCTTTGAAAATACTTGTACTATAAGTGTTTTGAAAACGGATTTGGAAATTGTAGGAGCCAACAGAAGAACAGCATTTACCAGAGTATGGTGAACCATATTATTTAGGGTTTAGCGTCAGCTGCTGGATTTTTTTCCAAACTTTCTTCGGAATTGCAGCACTAAGATGTAACTCTTTTCCCCGGCCATTTTCACTTTGCAAATGACCATATCTGAAAGAAAATGACGTGTGACAACTCGTTGGTTTCTTTGTATAATTCATCTGGAAGTCTGGAAGGTAGGTGTTTTATATCGTGACAGAGAGCATAATAATTGGGGCGCTTAAAGAGTGGAACTGGGTGGCATGTAGTCCTTGCGCTTGAAAAACAAGTCAAAGAATGTTTGAATTTGGAGACACTCGTCAGATAAGCCAGTTCAGTATGATAATAGTATGGTGACAATTACTCAGTTGAAATTTCGTAGAATAAACAATACAAAATAAAAAAATCGCCCAATATGTCCTGAAACAAACCTCAGTCGTACGACAAATATATCAGAAATTAAACGTATTTAATTTGATCTTTTCTATCCGGAGTTTAAAAAAATGTCCTTATTCAGCACCACAGTGATGAACAGCACCATCTGTTTTTAGAGGAACAATCTTTTATTTCGTGATGGCATTTCATAGAAAAGTCGAAATGGTAATAATAGGAATATGGCCCATGTTTATTCGAGGTTTATTAAAATTATATTTATAAAAATGCTAGGATGAAAGCAACCCAGTATATTTCAAATTGCTCAGGGTTGTAGTTGCTTAATTTTCGCTTTCCCTTCTCACCTGTAGAATATCAAGAGGTGAATCACAACATCCTGTTGCCAAGCATTTTCGCGATTATCTGTTTCCTGGGCATAACTGGGAATTGCACTGTGATCTACACCATCGTGAAGAAGACCAAGTTCTGTGTCTGGCAGACCGTGCCAGATATCTTCATCTTCAGCCTGTCTGTTGTGGATTTACTATTTCTGCTAGGCATGCCCTTCCTCATCCACCAACTCCTTGGCAACGGCTCATGGCACTTTGGCGCGACAATGTGCACGGTCATCACCGCGCTGGACTCCAACAGCCAGATCGTCAGCACCTACATCCTCACCGCCATGACCCTGGACCGCTACCTGGCCACCGTGCACCCCATCCGCTTCAGCCGCGTCCGCACACCGCGCCTTGCCGCCTCCGCCGTGGGTCTTGTGTGGTTCGTGTCTCCGCTCACTGTCGCCCCCGTGTGGCTGTATGCCGGTCTTATGCCCTTGCAGGACGGCTCAGTGGGTTGCGCTCTGCTGCTGCCCGACCCAGCCAGAGACACCTACTGGTTCACCATGTACCAATTCATTCTAGCCTTCGCCCTGCCATTTGTGATCATCAGCGTGGCCTTTTTCCGCATCCTCCGTAGCCTGTCTTCGGCCGTAGCGCCGTTGCCTGTGTGGAGCCTGCGGGCACGGACGCGTAAGGTGACCCGCACGGCCATAGCTGTCTGCCTGGCATTCTTCATCTGCTGGGCACCCTACCATGCCCTGCAGCTGGCCCATTTGGGCGTCCAGAGGCCCGGGCGTGCCTTCCTGTATGCCTACCATGTAGCTATTAGTCTGGGCTACGCCAACAGCTGTGTCAACCCCTTCCTGTATGTGGCGCTCAGCAAGACATTCCGGAGGCGGCTGGTGACGGCTGTGCGGCGCGCCAGGAGGGGAACCCGAGGGCTCCACATTCACCCTGCTGTGGGGACGGCGGACGGCAGCGTCTGCCTGCAGCTGGCACCCGACACCACGCAGCAGTCCAGGTCTTCAAGAGAGCTCCTTCACAACATGCTGCCTCTAAGTGTTCCTGTACCCTGAAGCCCTCAGTCATCATCGGCAATGAGCTCATCCCAGGAAAGGACTTTACTGTTATACCTAAGAACACTGAATTAATTTATTGGCCATTAATAGCTTTTACTTAGCCCATAGCTTCACGGTTGGATACAGGAAGCATCTCATAATGAGACTTAATGGGAAGCATTTTGTTGTTTGTTTGTTGTTGATCAGTAATGCAGCATAAGTCTGTAATAAACAGTGAAATAAACTGAAGTTTGATGGCTATAGTTTGAGGACCATTCCACGAGATTCTGTACCTAACATTGTTTTATGTAGAACACTGATTTAGACTACCTATTTTATCTGCAAACTCAATTTTTCACGAGCAGTCAGGCACACGTACTATTTGTGATTACATGTTATGTGTAGGTTTTGTCTCAACTCTCTGAAGCCTGAGACCTAAACATCCGCGGCTTATTAGTGTGCTCTCAGTCTTAATGATAGGTCAGAACAGCTGAATATCACAGAAACACAGCAAGTACCAAATCACGACATTGAACATTGATTAGTCTTCAGAAATCCTGACTTAAAACCTCCACAAACTCCGGTTTTCACAGGGAGTCTGATACGTGTAGTCAATTATTTTATTCTGCGTCTGATCAGATACAGTTGTTATGAGCTATTGATATGTGTAGGTTTTGTCTTGTTCTTTGTAATGATTGTAAATACAGTGTCAGGGCCTGCCCTGTTAGTCTGGCATGTTTCCATTTGGCCAGCAGAGGTCGCTGGCCATCCCGTTATTACCTCATGGTTTTTAGCCTAATGTGCTAACCATCCACACCTGTCTTTAGTTAGGTCGTTAACACTTCAAGCTTTATGAATGCATTATTTGCAATGAATGTGTTTATAAATTACTAAAAACATGGCCATAACTAAAGTACTGCTGCTAGGTCCTCGTTAACTCTGTATACATGTGTCTGCCCTCGCCTGATTGGCTAGCTCGGTCATCAGTGTGGTTGTAGAAGTTTCCCGTGTTAGTGTTTGAGTTCAGCGTTGCTGTAACTTAGCCGCTCCCCTTTGTTCACTCTCGCCCTAGTCCCGTCTGTTTGGATCCTCCTTGTCTTTGGTTTTGACCTGTTACGGTCCCCTTGTCTGTAATTTTGTGTGCTTTTGTACATAATAAAGTCCCCTTTAGTGTCGCCCAAGCGGAGCATGGATCGTCCCTCTTTCATACATGACATGTATATTGATGTATATTTAAAGTAATTGAAAACCTAATTGCTCTGATCATATTGTCTGTTCACCCTGAATCTTGCTCTGTTGCAGGGCGGTTGCATTAGCTGGCGCGGTGAATGCTTCTGATATGTACATTTAGACCTGTGTAGTGGGAAGCGCTATCCTGAAAGACATTTTGTCCCCTGTAGAAAAAAAAAGTTGTTTTCCCAACAGCTCCATCACTTACTGTGGATCCAGATATAAACATTTATGGTGCTGGATGGCAAATGCTGTCACTTTTATTGTTTATCTTGAGGCTAGAAGAAGATCTGCTTTAAAATGCACCATGTGTGCGGCACCGAGAATGATATCGGGTGTCTCTGTACTCATGCAACACATTAATAAAAGGCTGAGCAGGATGGGGGGAGGGTTTGCAATATATTGCACTTTGTACGCAGGACACTGTGCTGACTGCCTTATCTGTGAAATCCCACAGGAACCGTGCAGACAAAGCCACTCTGCTCAATAGAGTGATGCACAGACAGTGGCAGGGTGGAGAAAGACAGCAGTGATGGAGAGGAACTGCCCAAAAGGAGAGGCCAGGTATTCGGCGGCCTATGACATGCCACAGCCATGGCGGAAACATTAACAGAGTATTTACAAAATGAAGGGGTGGCACAGTGCTGCAGCGGTTAGCACTCATACCTCTGGGATGAGGGTTCGAGTCTCTGCCAGGGTTTCATGTGTGTGGAGTTTCCGTGTCGTCGTGGGGTTTCCTCTGGGTACTGCAGTCCCCGCCCCCCTCAGTCCAAAAACATGCTGAGGTTAATTGGAGTCACAAGATTGCCCCTAGGTGTGCCGTGTGATTCGTTGCTGCACCATCCTGGGTTGTTGTCTGCTTTGAGCCCATGGGATCTGGACCCCCTATGACCCCAAACTGGAGGTTCAAATCCCGCCTCTGAGTTTTCACACTCTCCCCATGTCAAAAAGGTTTCTTAAAATTGCCTTTCTTTCCTCTCACAGTCTAAAGTCAGGCAGCCATGTGGCCTCGCACCACTAGACTGTGTGTTATGTGTGTGTATGTGAAATAAGATCAATTGGAGTGCTGTCCAGGGTCTACCCCTTTCTGCATATATTCTACACAGATACATATTTCCTAAGCGTTCATAGAAATTATTGTTTCTTGTTAGATTTCAACAATGACCATAGAATATAGCGTCAATGAAAATTTATTGCCCTGAGATCTCATTAAACAAGAAAAAAACCCACAGCATGAGTCAAAGTCTGACTTGCAGATGGCTATATCACTTAAAATACATGCCACCAGGGAGGCAGTGAGGCACAACTCATCTCCTGTTATTCTTAGAAAAAAGAAATTGCGCACAGTGATGGAGAAATAATGAAAACCAAATTTAAATACTATATACAATACATTTCAATACACATAGACCTTGGTGACTAATTCTAACAACCAATTATCAAGACAACAAGAGTGAGGAAGATGGGAAACGGATGTGACTTGTCATGGATGTTGTAAAAAGCGTGAACAGCGTGTTCGGGAAGAACAGGCGAACGTTAGCTGTCATAACAGGAGGCGGGAAAGGAGAAATGACCCATTGGCTGACGTGAGAATGAAGGGGCTTATTTAGGGAAGTTAAAAACAACTAACAAAATGATCGCAGGGGGTGGGGGGGCAAAACAAAGGCATGTGGGTTAAACAAAAACAACATGAGTTGCTACCCAACCCAGGTGGGGAAATACAGGAAGACTCAACAGAACTAACACCGTGCAGGAGACTAACATGTAGCACTAACATCTACAATGACTGACAAAGGAACAGGGCAAGGGCAGGCACATGTATCTTCTGATCTGGTAATGAGGACTACATGAGGGACAGGTGTGAGCAATGAACCAACTGGGTAGGAAATAGGGAAGGAAATGGGATGGCCAGTGACATCTGCTGGCTAAACAGGGACATGACAGACATGGTAGGAACAGATCCTGACAGTGGCACCCTGATGTTTGTGACTGCCATGGAATGATTCTGAAACATCACAAACTAATGAACTGAATAGATCAACGAGATGGCACACTGTCTGATGCTGGCGTGATTAACACAGTTAACACAGTACGCAGACTTAAGGGCTAAATTTCATAAATCCCTCCTCTAGAGATTAGGAGTTATTTGCTTAGACACAAAGAAAGGTTCCGGAGGTGGTCCAAACTCCCATGGCAACAGAGAGACTTGGAGTGATCAGAACTCTTCCACATTTCCTTGCCACACACCTCTAGGCTAATATTATATGCATTCATTATTGCCCTCTCTGTTAGACTGTTTTTAGACTTCATTAACTTCAGCTCATCAGTAAAATCACCGTATACCATTTAATGACAAAAATCAGTTCAATAAACTTACAGACAAGAGTGCAAAATGAGGATGTGGCTAGTAAGACATTTCAGTGTGAAGCATTTAACTTAGCGATTTTGACTGTATATTTTAAGCATATGAACACCTCTAAATTCTTCTTTGTTTTTACTTCTTTCAGTGAGAGGCTCCTTTGCAGTTTGCAGTGTCCGATTCCACTAATCTTTGGTAAATAAATCGAAAGATACCTCGTAAGTATTAATGAACGAACAGAATCCAAATCCAGGAATATTCCATGAGCCTGGATTAGAATCTGGGATGATGGATAGATACGTGCAGTTGCAGAAGAAGATATACTGAGGTGGAGAGGAAAGATTTTGGCTGTAAGGAGGATATGGGTTGCAGTAAAATCACAAACAAATAGATAATCAGAGACCAAAAAAGCCATAACCGGCAAAATACAGGCCTGCTTATAAATGGCCACAGAACAGGGAGCGATTCAAGACCCAAGATGTAGATGATGTTATTTATTTTAAACAGCCAACATCAGAAGCAGAAAATTGCATTCCATGCACTTGAAGATGAAAGGGATGCTGGCACTGTTATAATTTTCTTAATGCTCATATGCTTTTCATTTGAACAATCGCTTTCCCTGACGCTTGTTATGATCGCTACTGGTCTGAGGGTCACACATCAAATATCTGCACCAGACAGCTTCTGAGAAAGGGCAAACTGTGCTAGACACCCGAACAGCATTACTCTCACGGCGAAACTTAGAAAGTAAAGGTCACACACAAGTAGTTTTCCTTCGTTTTTGACGGTCTGTGGAAGGAAGCTAAGAACGCATAGATCAAGGCGTCGCAGGGAACAAAAGGGGTACAGAAACCATTTTTATCACTCAAAATGAGAACTGAGGAGTATTATGAGGGTTACTTGGCAGTCATGACAATACAAATATTCCCTGCCTCACGTTTCCAGAGTCGCCAACTTTGGTCGGCTGGCCTGAGATTGACAATTCAAGACAAGTCTGCACACACATGCACACTCATTTACATGTATGTAAGAGTTTTATTACCTTGTAAATAGTCGGTAGGTTTTGCAAACTGTTCCAACGCCTTCGATGTGGCTAATTTTAGGTTTATAATGGAATAATATAGATTTGACGTAAGATTTCTTGCGTGCGCGTGAGAGTCTAATAGCTTTAGTGTCACATCAGATGCATGAGTTGGGAGCCCTGTGTTTCAAATCAGCGTACAGTTCTAGTCCATTAATTGTTTCCAGGACTTCTTTTACAATCATCAGGTAGAGAGAGAATATTAATTATGAGTATAAGACTGTGGATTTTTTATCTTGCGCTCGTTCCTTTGGTGATGACAGCGGAGCGAATCGCGACCCACTGCGCCTCTTTGGCACTAGACCACGAAACAGCAGAGACTCTGGCCCGTGAGACGGGGGGACTTCAGGCAGAGCTGTCACAAGCGAGCCCGCTGTTTTCACATGCAGCTTTAGAACTTAATATATATCGTATGAGCTCTTTATTAGCAAAATCAAGGCTAATAACAAGGATATTACCCCAGTGAAATGGTAATTCTGTTTCGAAGTTTAGCTGTGGCTCCCTCTGACTGCAGCAGAATATTCTGACTCCTCCGTCAATCCAGACACATTAATATTCTCTTAGCATCCTTGCTGGGGGAGGTAGGGCAGCTCCAGCACGTAACACACGTTTAGCCTTCGCGACTTTGGGAAATATAAATCTATTTATATCTCGGCAGAGCACCAGAGCCGTATTTAAGTACAAAATGTCAGGAACCATCTACAGAAGATCCTCGTAATTGTGAAGATGAATGCATTGAGACGGGAGAAAATAAGATACCCCCGACTGCAGTTCACGATGGGCCGTTTCAGAAAACTGTGTTCCGAAACACCACTTCTCTACAGAACCATAGTGTTGCACAACCAAATTCATAATGTATCCAAATAGAAAAAAACCACCTCGAATCTACTTTCTGGCTTCCGGAAAAGTCTCATATAACTTTTCCTTTGTCAGTGTTTTGTATACCTTTTCACACGCACGCCCCTGAACCCTTTCGCCCCGCTTTCTCTCTGCGGCGGAGATGGACGCCGCGGGGACAGAGACTCCTGCGGGGAACTCATTACTTTTCCGAGGGGAAGGGTAATCCAGCGCCGGCGCCGTTTTATTCTGAAATGTGTTCTGCGAGACAGCCATTGATCTGTTGGAGCTATACCGCTGCCAAGCGGCACCTTGCTGTCGTGCAGCGGGTGTTGCTGAAAGATGAGAACATGAGGAAGACGAGAGACGCAAATAAAACATGTTTCTGAGCCGCAGATAAGAACTCGGCATGAGACAGGATGGTGCAGGAGGACGTGTCAAGTGAGCGAAACAGGGCTCAATTAGCTCAGCATCAACAGCTAAAGCCAGTCATGTTGCTCTGGCTCATTTTTTAGGAGATGTGTCATGTTTACCTAAAGTGGGGGCCGTATTACGAAGCCGGATTTCGTGCATAGCCGGATAACATATCGGATTTAAGGTGCCCCAGTTTAAATAGACTATCTTCGTTCACTTATATTTAGCCCAGACTGCCTTAAATGCGGCTAAGCAAGAAATCATGCTTCGTGATCCCGCCCCCCTCCCACTAGCAAGGTGGAAGCTGTAATTGTTCAAGCATTTAGGGTCCTGGGTGGGTATGCTGCCACCTGTAGGCCAAGTAGTGCATTCACAAAATTTGTTTCTGGGTCAGTTACCGTAATGATTGTTATGTTATAGCCACAATCACTATTAGTAGCGACAATGGTAGTTATAAAGCTTTATATTTCTTTAAAGTGCATACAGTGAATAACGGCATACGGAGCTTGAGTTTCACAATTTGTACACAGATGTTCTGACAAACGCTGTTTTATTGACAGGTAATAAGAAGAAAACTTCACACGCAGCAGCATATTTGGCACTCGCATCGCCTCTGCATTGTGACAGGGTTTGCCGCGCATACTCCACCAGAGAGTGTCACTGGAATGAGAACTGCAGCTCCACACACAGAGCCACTGCGCTGCAGTGAAGGCCCATTGCCTTTGGCCAAAATCAAGAGTGCAGCCGCAGAATGGTTAAAGTTCATCAGTGTCATGTCATCACAGGCTTAACGTCATTTGATATCCATCCAAGATGGGTTATATGTAATAACAGAAAACATTATAAATATTATACATAAAAGCCTGGCTGTAAATGTAGCATTAAAGGTGGAGGAAACTGAACCGTTAACCTGGATATTTTGTGCTTTTTTTGTTTTAAAACAATATTCCCAGCACCACTAGTCAGCAAAGAATCAGTCTGGAAATTGTCTGCATATGAGCTATATTCCAGTGAAGGTGATGTTGCAAAGGTGATCCTGTCCCTCTGAGGGAACCGTGTAACTACTTCCCGCTAAAAGCATACTACTGCTCTTATCTTAATCAGTATTATTCTATTTAATAACCCGGCCTCGCCCTTCTATCTCAACTTCATCAGCTACATTCGGAGGTCATGCTCTCACACTCCCGCATGAACGTTCGCTTGAATCGCCGACTCGACATTCCCCTATTGTGTCGAATAACCACCGCTGCCACTCGCATTTCCCATTATGGCCCTCTTGTGATTCGGACGTGATCCTGTGTGGCTGTGTCTGAGGAGGGGACACAGAGGCCTGCCCTCACGTGAGAGAGCAGGCATGGGCAAATGGATAATTGGAGCTTTACTTAGACAAAAATGTATTGAGGGCAGAACGAAAAATGATTGGTTCAGAGAGATAACCAATCAGATTGTAGAGTGGGTGAGTTCAATCAACTAGAGGAGGTGGGACCAACCAATCATTTTTTGTTCTGCCCTCAGAACATTTCTGTGCAAATAAAATTCCCACAAGCAAGTAAATGTTTCTAACCACCAATGTTTGAGGAAACTGGCATATACAAAAATACAAACACCCTTTGTCCAGCACAAGGAAATTCTTCAAAGCTTTGATGGTTTGCTTCTAAAACTGCAGCTCCGAAACCAATCAATCATTCACCTCCTCCCTCCTTCCATCTTTTAAAGCTGGAAGCAGCTGAACTGATTTTTTCATTGGAAATGACACTGTTGAAAGTGACGGCAAGCAATGAAAAGCAATGTGCAGTAAATAATGGCTTTTTCATTGCTTAAAATCTGCAATTTCTTTAGTCAGTGTGTACCAGTGTTCTGCTAGAGAACCTCCGCTCCGCTGTCATGAAAAAGAGAACAAAGGGAATTCCATTAAGATGCGTTACTTAAATGTACGTCCTTGATTTGCATAACACGTAAGTAAAATGATCATGTGACACCTCTACAATGGCCTCTGACCTGGCTGACCTTTGACCCCAATGACCTCAGCCATCACTGCAGCCTGTACCTGTGAGCATCCAGCAGTCTCTGTGTGGTCACTCTCTGGAGAAGCTTGGGGGGGGG
>JAODKC010000048.1:1225958-1248483 GCA_026777985.1 Mormyrops attenuatus | reverse complement strand
TGAATGGGCAAAAATTCCCACAGATACACTCCAAAATCTTGTGGAAAGCCTTCCCAGAAGAGTGGCAGCTGTTATAGTTGCAAAGGGGGGACCAACTCCATATTGATGCCTATGGATTTAGAATGGGACGTCATAAAAGTTCCTGTGGGTGAAATGGCCAGGTCTCCCAATATTTTTGTCCATATAATGTATCTAGCGACCAGCACAGAATTGTTCTTCTGTCTTCTGCCAGTTCTAGCTGAGATTTGTACCGCCATGATGCTGATCCCCGAAGGCACCAGATAGAGGGGGAAAGCGAGTCACGTCGCAAAGATCGCCCACAGATCACATCCTCGCAGACCGTCTGGGCGAGCGTTTCTCTGCGAGCCGTAAATCTCAGCCAAGGCACACATTGGCTCTGGACCGGCTCCATGACGGAAAGGCTTAAGAATCAGGTGGCAGAATCAGCTGACCGTTTGTGCCCGAGTCTTAGCTGCCGTCCCGTGGGAATCGTCGTCAACAAATATTGACTCAATCTGCTTGATCAAGATGAGGTCATATACAGCTTGTCAGAAGAGAGCTGGGGTTTGGGGTGGGTAATTCACATGCTGGTAACTCGTACAAACACGTATTTGCTCAGAACATCTCTGGGTCTTATATATAATACTGCTGTACTAACCATAAGCAATTAGCTTAACCTCTCTTAGATCAGTAGGCACTGGTCAGCTAGTGAAATGGCACTTAGTCATTACAAGGCCAGACAATGGAATCTCCTTCCAAACATAAATAATGTCCCAATGGTTATTACATTTTAAGTCCTTGCTAAAAACAGTTATATTCTCTTCAACTTTCATGTAATTTATGAGATCTGCACTTTCTCATTTTTAATATCTGTTTTTAAATGTTTTATGTACTTTCGATTTTCATTTTCAATTTCCATATTTTATGTCCGTTGAACTGTATGCATTTTATTTATTTCATTTTCTGTAAAAGCACTTTGAATGACCTCTGTGTGTCAAAATGTGCCATACAAATGAACTTGGCTTGACTTGACTGTTAAGCTTCTGTAATATATCCAGCAGCATAAATGTGGAAGAGTGAAGGACCTTTGGAAACTGTAGGGAGCTCTGCAACAGAAACCAGCAAAGGAAGACAGGACAGGACAACTAGTTACTGGTATCCACCCAAAATTATTCTGGCCTGACTGAAGGTGATCCTGGCCTCACCTGTCCACCACTGGCTGGTAGAGTGGACGTCTATCCTGGGGGGACAGGTAGCTTTGGGACATGGAGGCCCCCACCACCCGTATCCGGAACAGCATGCCCCCGGCCTGCGGGGCACACGCAGATATGTGAGCAGCTCAGTGCCTGGGGGGGAGGAGATCGTCAAGGAAAGCATAGAGCATGTGGGAGTGGCTAAAAATGACCAATGAGATCCCAGTGGTCTCAGAGCTGAATTACCCAACAGAAAGAGGCCTTAAACCTATAAGCCGTTCAGGCAGAAAGCCGCTAGCGCCGACCAGGATGCAGGAGAGAGCAGGATGGCGGTGGCGGTTACGGTCAGTGCTTCCCGAACGCCTGGCCCTCGCAGAGCAGGCCCGCCCCTGCTGCCCTTCTGCATTCAGGGCGGCACATCAAAGCCGGCAGGCTGTGAGAGTCCCTGCCAGGGAGCCAGCTGGCAGCATCTGCTCCTCCATGCAGGAACCGGCTAAGCGCAGACTCTGCTCTCTGCAGCCAAGTCGGCACAGTCCAAAGCGACCCTCTGTGACCTCTCTGCGGCATGCACTGAATTTAGGTCAAGGTCTTGGCTCTTCCCAGTCTCATCTGTCCCCTCATTTACTCACCGCCATTAATGTTGTTTATTAAAATTCAATCCCTGTGTACCATAAAAAAAAAAAACCTGCTTACTGAGAGGGAAGTCATATATAACCTGATAGCACTAGGACCTGGGAGACGAGACCTGGCTGAGGGAGGGTACAGAGCCCCGCCTTCCTGGAACAATTAGCAAAATCAAAGAAGCTCATTGGCTGGAGGCCTTCTCGTTCGTTTGTAAACCTCTGTGTCAATACTTCTCATTTAGTATCACCCACTAAACATGTCTGAACTTTGGGTTATTTAGGTTATTGATTTTATTTGTTAAGTTTTATTTATTAAGAATGAAAAGATAAAAAAAAAAAAAAAAAAAAAAGTCACACATTGGTTCATCAAAACATTAGCTCTCACATCACGTTCGGTGTGATACACCTGAATCTCACAGCGTCAGAGCCCGGCGCAGCGAGCACGCCACAGGCCTACTCGTCACTGCAGGCTGCTGTTCCCAAAACAGCTCCTGAACCTTGCACCCAAATTATACCACACAGAACTGCTGAGAGTATAACCTGTCAGCATGTGCAGGAAAGCCAGAGGGACGGCCTACCAGCGTCTGGGCACCACGGATCATCAGGTACGAGAGCCGGCTGAGGATGGTCTGCTGGAGCTGCTCCCAGGACACGCCGCGGTCCTCGCGCATGAGGAAAGGGGGTCCAAACCTGGGCCGAAGTGCATATAAAGGGTTTCACACACAACAGAGCCATAGTTAGAAACAAATGATACCATGACTAAACAGATACTGGCATTCACACAAGAATCAGAAGGAAAGAATAGGGACGGCGGTTCCCGGCCAACCGGAACCGGCAGCGTGCGACTGCGAATTCAATGTAGCCCAGAAAGTCAAACTTCTGAGATGGACAGTCTCATCTACAGCAACCAACCTTTTTTACAAGGTGAGCTGCTTTTGCAAATAAAATACTCTGGCCAGCTACTGAATCACTATGCTATATTTGCTGACCAGAGGGAGTCCCCTCCTCGGAATATTTTGCCAGTGGAGGGGTTTGTAAATTGCATCTCTATCTACTATAAATGTCTTGGCAATCAGCCACTGCCTTACAGGGTCTTACTGGCGTGACCCTTTCAGTAGGTGCTTATGAGTCACAGTAGTGAATTGCTAAGTAACTAAATAATAATGATAACAAAACACCAATCAGCTGTATTGAGAATATTGTACCTCATCCATAGTGATGTCAACATGGTCCCACGTTCCTATTGGCTGAAAGAAATGGATGCACTAGACTGCAGAAGTGCACAGCTCATTCCAAGACACACATTCGTCCCACGGGAACACAAACATAAAAAGATGAGTATCGAAGGACGCAAATAATAATACAGAATTTAAAGTGCTCTTCTTAAAAGGGTTTTATTTGGGTTCCGTTTCGGATCGATTTCCCTATTAACTTCAGATTTATCTTCGTCTTTTTTCTACCTTTTTCCACTATCAAAGCAAATAAATGAATTTCTCTGAGATATTTAAAAAAAAAAAAATCAGTCCTACGGTTTTGACCAGTAAAGATAAGATGAAAACAAATAAATGTGACGCGCTTCAGGCTTCTTAATTCATTTTCTACCATAAAGTCTTGAAAGTATTCTGGGTAACATTCCATTTTAAATTAAAGGTATTCTCTGATGCCGTCGTCTCAGACGAAAAGTAATCAAGCTCGTCTATATTTTAAATATTATCAGATAAAACGGCCTTGGTGCGTCTATCACAGGCAAACATGCACTGGCATAAATACCGGAGACAGATTCAGCAACCCAACACCGGCGACCCTGCAGTTACCGGACAGCCTGCTGACCCACGCCGGCCGCGTTACACACCAGCAGGATGACCTTCACAGAGGGCACCTGGTTCAGGAACTCGGACGACAGGGTGCCGAGGGGAGGTAACCTTTGACCCCCGGGGCCGGCGGAGTAAGGTGACGATGGGAGGCTGTGGTGATACCCTAGAAGGCGGAATGTAAGTATCAATTACAATTCATTCATTGAGCAGAAGCTTTTATCCAAAGCGCCATGCAATTGAGGGGTTAGACCGGGGGTGTCAAACTCCAGTCCTGGGGGGTTGGAGCCCAGTGTAGCTTAGTTCTTTCCCGGTTCCACCACAAATGATTCAGCTCAAGAGCTGTGTGGTAATTAGCCCTGAATCAGGAGTGTTAATAATTACCCTCATATAATTATGATTAAATGAGGGGAAACCCAAAAATGTCTTTCTCAGGGGCCCAATGGTAAAATCACTTTACCGTCTTTGGGACTTGAGCCAACAACCTTACGATTACATGTACAGAGTTCTAACCCACTAAGCCAGATGCTGCCCCCACCTTCAGGGGAAACCTGTCCGTCCGCCATATTCTGTTTAGAGGAGGAGCGAGCCTTAGAGGGTTAAGATGAGTTTGCTGCCATCGGGAATGTTTCTGACTCATTCACTATCACACGCCACCTTGAGGCCACCAGCAGTATTTTTGTCACGTCCCATAAGAAGCCCAGATTGGAGACTCTATCAGTAAGAGAGAAGCAGGTTCGGATCTGATAGCGGCTGGCAACGTGCCGCCCTGTCTCCTCATGGGACCGCGATCGTCGCCTTCTTTTTATATCGCGGCAGCTGAATGCTCGCTCCCTGGCAGGTGTGGGCGCCTCTGCCGAAATCCGGCATCTCGATCTGAGCCCCGGGCCGGCTCCAACAGTCATGCCAGCAGCCAGCTGTATGATAATCCAACTGCAAACAGATTGCGCAGACGCACAGGAGGAATCAGGCTCATGGAGACATTACTCACTCTCGGGACGGTCTCACGCTGTGGGGGGGGGGGGCATGAGGCTGACAGAATGCCGCATGTAGCCATCACGAATCGGCTACCCTGCTGGCTGCGACAGGAAGCATCTCAGAGTCCCTACTGCCCAAGACGACCTTGACACACAGCATTGACCTCTAAATAAGAGTCATGATTAACGGTGTTGAGTGAAAGCTACAAGCCTGCTTTAAATAATAACTAGCGTCTGGGAATAGCAGCAACAGACAGGCTGTAGGTATGATAATTCAGATGAATAAATCTCCCCAACGAGGAAAAGCATGATGTACATGTGTTGATAGAGAGAAGATTAGTTTCACTATCACTTCATGTGTGAATGCAAAAAAAAAAAAAAAAAAAAAAACAAATTTAAGAAGAAGAATTTACCACCGGCCAGCTGAGGAATTGAATTTTTGAATGGGGGGGGAGCGATACTGAACAAATTATCACAGGCAATCATACACGGCTGTTATGTTCAAAGGGGCTTTGGACGTCACCGCGGCAACGAGCCCGCCGAGGGCCGCGTGCGTTCGATGGTCAGGAAGACATCAGCTTCAAGCAACTCATTATTTTATTTTATGACTTTTATGAAATCTGCCATTTCATCTGAAAACAGAAGATGATGAACGAGCGGTATAACGGCCTTCATAAGGACCGCTGCCGTCAAATCCAGCGTGTCACAAAATAATAATTTTAAAGACAGTCAGCCTGCTTGTTGGCAGAAACGGCTGTGTGTTATGGGAAGTAAATGCATTGGTCTGGCCATGAAAGTCATCTCACAATGTAAAATTACCATTCTGCTTTTTTACACCAATCACAAAATAAAGGCCATATTCCAGGTGCTTTTCTAATGTGTTAGCAAGTATCTAGTCTGAATAATGCAGAATACCATGGTACTGGGACAGAGAACATCTGTTTATAAGACTGCTTTCGTCAGATTCACAGCAGAAGCTCTCAAAAGACCAAAGACCCTTGCCTGAGAATTCTTCTCCTTTAAGAACTGACTTCCTACTTTGGCAGTGCAATTTGATAGTAATGGGATATACAGCACACAATTAACACCTCTGGACAAAAAAAGCAATAATATTACATAGAAAGACGAACTTACTCATTGATTCATCCAATAACTGTAACCGCTTATCCAGAGGCGGAGATTTCAGGTTCAGAGAGTACAAATCCAGACCAAGATTTAGTTACAACCAACCAGTTGAGGACTCTGTGATTGTGACTCTTTATACTTAACTGGTTGTAGAAACAAAATCTTGGTCTGGATTTGTACTCTCTGGACTTAAAATCTCCACCTCTGCACTTATCTTATTCAAGGTTACGGCGGGTCTGGAGCCTATCCCAGAGGCTATGGCTGCAAAGCAGGGAACAACCGAGTATGGGGCGCCCTTGGTCATCACAAGATGCTTTTATCCAAAGTGACATAAACTGAGAAAGGAGGGTCATCCGTCTGTAGCAATTGCGGTTAAGGGCCCAGTGGTCAAAATCAATCAGCCAACTGCAGGATTTGAACCAGCAACCTTCTGATCAGAGACACAACATCCTCCAAATATGAGCATGGAACTGAATTTGATGCCAACTACTGAAGGTCAGTCCTGGTTAAGAACCGTGGTACCACCGTCCCAGAACTTATTGTCAAAAATTAAAAATGGAAAGAGCTTGGATAAGTTGCTAGGATTACCTGAGAACTGCAAGAGGCCCCCCTTCCAGTAGAGAGGCGGAGCCTGAAAGGCGTAAATGATATCGGTCTCTACGACGCTGGTCAAATCCTCGTCGTCGAAAAAGGAGCGGTGGAACCCCGTGGAGTAAACCTCTGTGAGGATTACCTGTGGGGGGGGGGAACACACCGTCAGAACACAATCCTGTCATTACACAACAGGACACAAACTGCTTCTGCAGCAGCACAATAGCTATAATTTGGTACATGTATCAAATGTCATCAATTTTACAGCAGATACTTTGCATTCTGGGAAAAGGGGCCAGTTTCTCATTGGCCTGAATCAGATTCAGTCCCTCATGCTGGAGCAATTCAAAGCACCAGAAAATCTCTGGCCACCAGGGGCAGCAACACTGGGATCTTAAGTCGCCACCTCTCCTACCTGGTCTGGGGAGAGCTTGCCCTCATCAGCCACCATCCTGCGCAGGCAAGAAATCGGGCCGGATAGCGGCACCTCCAGGCCGACCCGCAAGAATCGCTGGGCCTTGGTGCTGAAGACCAGGGTGATGTACAGAGGCCTGCGGACAGTGAGGTGTATAAGGACATCTGTGTATATCTACATACACGGATTAGCGCTTGTCACTCTGTGTTTTACCAGCATTGCATTTCGTTAGTTTTCAAAAGGCATCTAACATTTGATGATAACTAAATCAGTCTAAACCAGAGTTTCTCAACCTAGTCTTTGGGGACCCTCACACAGTCCACATTTTGGCTTCCTTCCAACTCCCAGCCAATAAAAAACACCAAAATACCTGGTACAAGTGTGTTAGGAGCTGGGAGAGAAGAAAAATGTGGACTGTCTGGGGATCCCCAAGGACTGGATTGGACCACACTGTCTCTCTGTGACCACACAAGCCCACACTGTCATTATACCGCACATCGGTCTCTGTGACCACACAAGCCCAGATGCCAAGATTTAGTGGATTTTTGGGAGAAAATAGGACATGAGAAATTCATTGGTCATGGATAAAGGCGCCATGCTGCTGCACCACTGACCGGGTCAGGCAGAAGCACAGACGGCTTACTGGAGTAAATCACTCAGGACCCCAGATCCCTCTCGATTCCCTAGGGGGCAGCAAAGAGGATATTCCCTCATTTTTTGGAACTGTGACCAACTCTCATCTCGGGAGATATTCTGCGATCGCACCCTTGAGCAAACGTCTTAACTTGAATGGGTTCTGTGGAAATATCTACCAAAACATAAAAAATAAGTAGTACATTTCTTTGGATGAAACGAGGTAACAGGCAATATTAATTACAATCTTTTACAGATGGTTTGAACCAAGCCAGCATTACGGGAATCAAACCCTGACACTCTCTCTTTTTCACTGCAGGGCTGTTCAATCACGATGATAATCGGTATGTTTCCCAGGATACGGCTCCGGCTCGGTTAAACTGCTCAGCACCAGGGAACACAGAACTTCACACCTTCACAGTCCCCCCCGTCAGTAGACTAAGAGTACAGGCTGCGGCTCACCGGGCTGTGTCCACTGATGCAGGCATTCCTGATTCATATTAATGACCCGCTTTGTTTTCTAACGAGCGATACTATCAGACAGAAGCGTCCTAACCCTCATTACCTCAGATGTCACATTGTTAAAAGCCACTAATACACTCTGATGAGCTGCAGTTGCACCCTTGAGCGTAGCACTTAACCCAAATTGTAAATATCAAGGTTCTTGTTTAAAAGCTTCCTCTAAACGCGCAGCATTAGGTGGATAAGCTGCCCCGACGGTGCCTTGATGACGAACATTGTTGTTGCCACGGTGTCTCTCTCGCTTCCCTCAGACCCAGGGCTGCGTTATGCTCCTGTAGGGCCCCTGGGCATCTGCCTTTTGGGGCCCCCCTAGTCACCGGGATGGGGCATGTGGGGACAGTGCACATACCGCATAAAGGGTCTGGATTCTCACATGTACGCTGGTAGGCCTAGGGCCTAAGGGCCTGATGGGCAATTTGAGCTGTGTATGTCAAAGGGCCCTTGCGGCCATCACTTGCTGTATATACAAAGGGTCTAGGTGGTCAACTTGCATCATATATGACAGTCAAAGTGTTTTGCGCTATAAATGTTGTGACTCATGGCCAATAGGGCTCTAAGGCCGTGTTTCTCAATCCGGTCCCTGGGGACCCGCAACCGATCTACCTTTTTGCTCCCTCTAAGCCTGAGAGCTGGGCTGTTCCAAAATCCAGCCATGCTGAAACCTGTAACACCACAGCTACTTCAGTGATTCAACCTCCCATGACAGTAATCATGAGTGACTTTCTGCCGGGGGGGCATAACTCAATCTGTCAGCTGTGGCCCTCGACACCTGCATAGGGTAGAGACCAGGATTGCTCCAGCGCCTCAGACGGGCGGGGGGCAGAGGTCTCTCAGACAAAGGGGTGCAGAAACATGCACATTGCCTGTCGAAAGGAATATGGAGTTGCTCAAGTCCTCAAGACCTGCGTGACATACAGATACACACATGTAGAGCAAGGTGCTAATTAAAATGTATTTGTAAGCTCTCTGAGGCCTGGGGCTACCAAACCTCAGGTACAGGACTGCAAGTAGCGTGACGAATAATGTGCAAGTCCTGTGATCACATGATTCATGGCTCAAATGCTTGGAGGGTAACATCTGTTCTAGTCTTAAAAACAGTATTTAAAGTGAATAAACTTGAAGCACATTTGTGATCTATGTGTCCTTAACTGCCTTAAATAAGGAGAACTTTCTTTATCCTCCTGTCACCAACAGGAATGCTTCTTTGTCCCTTTGTCGTTTGCTCGACTTGACTTATGAATAGGACTCATTTAAACCCTTACTGTCTCAGCATTCCGAACGGCGCTTTAGGAAACCCGGAGATCTGATGCCCATACAAGGAAAAAAACACCTAAGGAGAATGGGGCGACCGAGAGGCCAGGATCTCCTCAGTGGTGCTCCAGCTGTGTTGAGAGAACGTGCTACGTGATCGGGGTATAAATGTCACCAAGCTTCACACTGTGTGCTGGGGCTCTGGGGTTTTCCCTTCACTGGACGCTGGACCACTGCCATTGCCTGGAGGACCTTATGCTGCCCTTTGGAAGCGCTCGGCGATGAACGGCCAATTTAACCCACACCACTAGCCGCACCCTCTCAGAATAAGAGCTCCACCTATCTGGCTGATGCAGCATTACACTTGTACACAGCAACTTCTCTAGTCGCTGCACTGTGGTCTTCATTTAATCACTCTCCTACTGTAACATTCGATACCTTAACTGTGGTGCTGTAACTTCAGCTCTCCATAGAGTAGAGGAGTACAGTGGAGTACAGTGCTCCCGAATATTCCCCAAGCCACAACAATACTCGAGCGTTCTAGATCCTTGTATGAGATGACGTTCAGGACACTGATATAAAAGTGTCTATTTACTTTGCATACATACCTATCCCCAACCTGTAGTATACTTTAAACAATACCTAGTTTATAGAACTGTACCTATACAATAGTACAGTACAGTAGCCGTTAGAATGTTACAATTTTCTCTATAGCGAATACTATAGTACAGTACACAAGTAGCAAGCGCAGCTCCGCCACCAACCAGTGCTAGACAACAATTCTGGTGCTGGCCAGTGTATGTTTGAACACTCAGCGTGCTGACACACACCATGCTCAATCCATGCTCATGCAGTCTGCATACCAGTTTTAAACTGGTTTCTTTATATATGCATTTCACGTACATAAACCGCGATCATTCAAAACCGCACTATGAACCTATGGAAGATGTGCGCTGACTGTACGTACCTGGTCTGCTGCAGAGGGATTGGGAGGGAAATGCAGAGAAAGGGGTCGAAGGTGTTGCTCTGTTTAAGGCAGTGAGGGCAGGTCAGGCAGGACCTGAGGAGATACAACCAGGAGCATGTGGGCAGAGAGCCAAGGACCATGTTTACTCCGCTGTTCATTTGCCGGTTTCATAAACACTGAAATGCTTAACACTGAATTGTCTCATGTTACATGTGTTCAAACGCAGCAGTCCTTCGAATGCCTAGGCTACATACGTGCTCCCTCGTTAGCTTCCTTGATGACTCGCTGTCTAAAGTTGAAAGTTCATGAAGCTAACGAGGGAAGGAATGAGTGAGTGAGTGAGTGAGTGAGTGAGTGAGTGAGTGAGGAAGGTAGCGTGGACATAAAAGCGGAATCGGGACACACTTTCATCCTCAATGACTTACCGTGCTCCGCCTGTATGTATAAGTCATCACTGATGAAGAAGCTTTTTTGCTACGTCATGCATGGGTGTCACCAAAGGTACTCTTGACTAGGCTTCCATATGCGCCTGGCGAAGGGGTGATTTGAGCGAAAATCAGCCCTCAATGTCTATGGTATTGGAACAGCACTTCGACGTCAAGAAATCGCAAAACCTTCTGGGGTGCAGGAAAGGTAGGGAGGGAGGGTGGCACATATAGGGGTTTTGTGATGTAGCCTTTGTTTAACCAACAGACACGTGACTCCAGGAAAAAAAAAAAAACAAACGAAAAAATTTAAACAAATGTCGATAGAAATGTCTCTGTGAGGGGGACTTCACAGGAAGAATTCCCCATGAATGACAGCAAGAGACTCCTGTCCCTCCATGACCACCTCGGGGCCGGACACTTAGGATTCATCCTGGCATGTTCACACAACACTGCATTCTCACTTTGTCTGCTGTATACAAGAGTTGCAGGAAAGAGGCTGCCAGAATCCATCTACTGATCCACGCCGCCTGCTCAAGCAGAAAGGAAACCAAACGGCCCGTTTACATGATTCATAATCACACAAACCTAACTCAGTCACTGAAAAAAAAGATGTTCTCATCTTAGGCTAGGGGCTTCCAGGCTTTTGACGACTGCGGATGGCATACATTGTGCAAATTCTTCATGGGGCAGTAAAATTCATCAACTGGGAGGGGATTCAGATTGAGTGACGAGCCAGATTTAACCACGAAGTTTTTATTTTTTTCCGGATGCAGTCAGCATGCAGAAACATCAGGGGCCATGAAGGAAGCCTGAAAATTTATAGCTTATTTTGGGAAATTAAGCAACCCCCCCCCCCACACACAGTATCAGTAGTTTGGAACCCCTGACCTAGAGTGTTTTAATGAGAAGAAATAGCCCAGCTGTCTAAGTTTATCCATGTGTCTGAAATGCATTTTGAACTGCACCACGGAGAACTTCCCTGCAGCTCACCATCCCAAAAACAGCCCAGAAGAAAACCAGAAGTTCACTTGCTTGTCACCTACTGGGTCTTGAGAATCTCCTCAATCACAGTGTTTCTCTCTTACATTCTCCTTTGATGATGAAGTGATGAGGTCTGATTCACTTGCCTCATTGACGGACAGCTGAGGACTCAGCTGTCTGTCCTCAACGTCCAAGCAGGGGGGGGGGACCCTCAAAGGGGGGGCGGAGCTAAATCGAAGGCCAGCTGTTTAGGCGTGTTTCCATAAAGCTCCTTAGTCACTGGGAGGTAGGAGGGGGTTTGCGTGGGGTGGATTAGTGAGCTTGGGGCCTGGAGAGTTGCTTCTGCTACTGGCACTGCGAAATTCTCCACTGGAGCTCTGGATAACGGCTCAGATGGAGCTGGGCTTGGATCAAAGGCTTTGTCTACCCAGAAGACATGAGACTCCAGGAAAAAATAAGAACAAATAAAAGTAATTGCGATCCAGAGGTGGATAAGAATTTAAGTAAACAAGCCAGATACCCAGAAGGTCCAGGTAAACGGATGACGTCTCCACTTGGCGTCAAGTAAACAGCTGGAATGGTCTCTTTAGCTAGGGACTGGAGTTTTTACCCCAAGAACCTGATCCTGCTGCCTGGACATTCTGCTCTACAGCCGTCACTGAACAGGTTCTTTTCCAGGGCCCGTTTCCCAGTAATAGTCTGAAATAGCATACTGTCAGGCCCCCATCGCCACAGCAGCTCATCGTGTCCCATGAACAGGGCCCGACTTCTGTTACTAAGCAAGCACAGTGAATCACGACGTGATACAGTCATCGTTGCCATCACAGGCTCACATCTCTGTAACCCTGAATTAGCTACCAGCGCCATATAACGAAGCATAATGAGATATAGCCTTATAGCGGCTGCTTGATCAGGAAACAGTCAATATTTCTTTTGGCAAAGACAAAGAACCTCAATTTACAGTTCAGCCAAAAGCATAAAACAGAAGAAGGGCCTGTTCCCCGATATGGAGAAAAGGCTGCATGGAAGTCTATCAGATGTGTGCTCACTGAGCCACTGCAGTCAGACAGGGAAGGAGAATCGTCAGCAAACAAGAGTGGGGCGTGTCTAAAACAGCAGTCTGGGATTGGGTGGGTGATGACCAGTGTGCGAAATACCCGTCAGTATTCGGGGGGGTCCCCATCTCCCTATTTTTGCGCAATACCGATCTTGAGACCCCCTTAAAATTTAGCTTTTGAGGCTTTCGGGGGGTCTCATGGGTTAATCGGGGGTGTCAGATCCCCCCAGACCCCCACGTATTTCGCACACTGGTGCCGACCCCGTTAAGCGCTTATTACGTCGGTCTGCCGCCATAAACCGTCACCTGGCACACCTCCGGATGTATCCAACAGGGGCCGCCATGACGGAACCATGACAGAGCGCCGGGCTTTACCGCCAACTCCAATCAGCTCTCAATCCCTCTGGCCTAGCAGCTTGGCTCCAAATAACATTTAGAGCGCTATGGTTACTGCGGAACGTTCTGGAACATCCCGCGTAATTCCTCTTTCAGTCTGTATCGCCGCCCAGCATGGACACACGGAACGAGCCCACGAAGCATCTGTGCTACAGACTGTCTCCTTCACACCCCTCCCGTTTGGGCTGCATCTTACAGGAAAAATACAGCGGTAGGATAGCAATCAGGGCGGCACAGAGCTCGTTAGGATGGAATCAGCCACTGTAAGGAAAGCAAGCAGACATTTCGGAACTCACTAGAACCTGACTCACAGCACGTAATTGGTTTCAAAGTACATGTGAAGAAAGCAGACACAAAGATACATGCTCTCTTTCACTGAAAACGCAGGAAGATCTGTCCGTGCAGCATAAAATGCGATTTATTGAATTAGAACTGAGCACCGTATCTACAAAGCAAGGACAAAACGCGTAATAGTTATAGCGTCAGTTACCTGCAAGGCAAACGCGCATGAATATGGGGCACCTAGCAGATGGATGATCATAGAAAGTTGTTTTTTTTTGGGGAATCACTTGACGCCAGAGAGACTCTCATATGTTTACATGATGAATCAGCCCAGAATGAGAGTTTATACATGGTTTTGGTCTGGGACAAACTCAGGCTCCCTGAGACCTTGCAATTATAGGATTCTAACATTTACACTAAACAATGAGATACTGGCATTCATTAGTAAATTATATCTGTTAGCTAAAAGTGAACCTACGTATACAGTGCTCACAGAAAACCTTGGGGCTTAATTCTGAAAAATGTTGCAAATGTATTGGTTTGAAACAAATGTCCATTGACAAGCAATGTTTAACACATCTGCACATATCTTACGCAAAGACATTTGCTTTCTATTAAGTGTCATATTATTATTATTATTTTTTTTTTTTTTTAACTCATTCGGTTCTGTTCTTGCCATTTTGCTATTAATTGCAGTTGTAGTCACTGGCTCCCAAAGAGATACTAAACACAAATGTTACGTTATTTATGTTACTGCAACGGTGTTACTAAAGTAAAAGCACCCAATGAGACAATGAACTTTTACTCAGAACAGCTCTTTTAGAACTAAAATTTGGGTTTCAATTTATTACTACTTGAAATTAATGTTTCAAGTATATATATTATATATATATATATAGTATACAAAAAGATAAGATCATGATTTTGTTATGAAACCAATAAATCTGCAGTATTCTTACCGAATTAACCAAGCGCCCCAAGACTTTCTGTGAGCACTGTATATGAAGCAGAATTTACTAGCGACACCCTGAGACTTTATGTCGCTAATTCTAAGACCGCTGCTGTTCTTTCTGTGCTTTTATACTCACTCAAAATATTAAGTTCACTGACTTTGGGAGAGTAAAGACAAAAACTGGTTTGTTGACAAACATCACCGATAATGATAATGCTGACATAATGATGATGTTGCTGTCGGTGACAAAGACGGAAATTACACTGTTATGACCGCGATGACGATAATGATAATTACAGCGGTAGCGATGACCATAACAATTTTGGGGATTAGATCGTCATTAGTCACCGTGGTGATGATGGTACAGGTGGCGATCTGTCACTAGGTACGATCTCCCCACATTCTTCCTTGTGACCATGTTAGCTTTTAATCTGCTGGTACCAAACATACAGACGCGCTTCAAAGAGTTAGCAGCCATTGACGTGAGAGTAAGTCTCAAGTTTATTTTCCGTCAGGCCTTGTCATTTTTAGTGTCTCCGAATGATAATTACCATGGCGACTGGACTGATAAAAGTAGACTATTCTCTATTCTTTCAATTTATATTTTGCCACAAAAGGAACAGTCACTTCCATATTATATAAAGTACATATAGAAACTGAAACTGTCATCCAAGCAAACAGAAGAGGATATTAAAATAACTTGAAGGGGCAACAGAAGAAAAAACCTGCCAATTTGGGCTGTTCTAAATTAGGAACCCTAACCAACAAAAAGTTACACAACCGAATGCTCTGAGAGGTAAGCAGCAGACGTACAATGTCACATTGTCCTTACACCTCTCAAGGGGGGCGAGGAGGAAGAAATGATGTTTGCAATTAATGATGCAAGACATGAGAAAATACTGAAGAAAATATGTTTGTTTCCTCCAGTGCCTGTGATTATTTAACAAGTAATTATAAGCGGGAACAAGATACATCCAGTGTCCCATCTACCGGCCCCAGACAGCCACCATAACATCAGGGGCTGATGGGAAATCCTACATCACCGGCAAAATCCATAGCTACCGTGGGGGGGAACTTTATATAAGTGGAATTGAGGAAAATGGATCACCTCTGGCCCACCTAATGTAAGAGGTAAATGGTTTGTTTATATTTAGACAGTATTTGTTTCTCACAGCAAACAGTGCGACAAGTAACCAAAAATTCCTTGAAAGGGGGACGGTTTAATACCAGCTACTGGGCTCAGAGCAGAAGCAGGGGATGTCCGAGGCCGAGGAGGCCCCAGCTGAAGGCGCACTCGCCTCGTTTCGGGTAGATAACACATCGTTTCAAGAAATAATTACACATCGTTTCCCCTTCGTACACCTACTGTAGGAGTCTTTGAGTCTTTAGCTATATAAACATTTTCCTTTTTTTAACTGGTATGTGTGTGTGTGTGGATCATGTATATATTATGTTGTGGGGACCAAATGTCCCCACAATGTGATAAAAACGTCTAATTTTGACATTGTGGGGACCACCATTTTGATCCCCACAATGGCAAACATCTTGTATTTTGTTTGTTTACTTATAGTTAAGGTTAAGGCTGGTTTGGGGTTAAGGATGTCATTGTTGGGATTAGGGATTTCCCAACAGAAAATGAATGGAGAGTCCCCATAAAGATATATTTACAAACCTCTGTGTGTGTGTGTGTGTGTGTGTGTGTGTGTGTGTGTGCGTGTGTGTCTTCCCCCAATCAACCTTTAATTTTTCCACTAGATCTTTTGTTTAGTGCTTTGGGGAAACTATTTCGGGAAGGACATTATTTAAAAATAAACAGAATAAAACACCATAGCATTTCTCACTTGGGGTAAAAGAGCCCACAAGGCAAATAAAACACAAACTGCTACGGTGCCCTGCGGAGGTGCTTCTGGTCTTACTTGTACTGGGCCTGGAAGTGTTCCTGCACAAAGCTGGGCCGCTCGGCCGCTCGCAGCGAGATCGCCATCCCGGCCACCGGGGTCTCCGCCGCTCCAGCAGGACCCTAGAACAGCGAGGGCACGTCGTCAGCTCGAGCGCAGGCCTGCACCAAACCGCACCTTAGCAACCCTGTCAAAAACCTTAAACACACTGGCGGTGAAGTAACGATTCCTACCAAAACACAAGTGCTCTGTAGCCATTACTAATTTGAGAAAAAACGTTGCTCTTCCATTACTAGAGTTTACCATTATCGTACACCTAGGATTATTTATTTCGGTGGGAAAAAAGAAAAAGACAGACCTAGAATTATACTTAACAAAACAAAGCTACTGCTGTCATTTATACCTTGTAAAAAATAGCGTAACCAAACACAGCTCACCTGAGCCAAATTTATTTGTTTGCGTTACGTATTTTCATTTCACGAAATCGGTAATATCCTTGAAGAAAGATAACAGAGTTAGGAAATGCCAAGGGAATTAAGGATAATCAAGACTGATTGCGAGAACCAGTGCGGCCCAGCAGATACATTCGAATATAACATTAATAATCACTGCAGAGCTGAATGACGCCTTTGTTAAGAGAGAATCATCTATAAAACATTAGCATCTCTAAAGAGCCAATCAGCTAGTCCTTGTATTCAGAGTAGCAAATATGAATTCCGCTTTTATCCTTCAGTTCTTCTGCCATTCACCGCTCTGACTGACAGACCTTTATAACGCAGAGCTTAACAGTAAAGCGCATATAGGGGATTTAGGGAGGTGCACTGGAAGAAAGTATCTAACGATGGTGCATAGCAGGTAATTAAAATTAGTGGATAATGGTATCCTGCCTCATTCTCTGCGAGCACAAGGCTATAATCTGATTATGCCCTATAATCACAAGAAAAAGAATGCTTATGATGTGCTGCAGGTATAATCTACTGATGTTCTGCTCTATAATATAGAGATTTTTAAACATACAGCACACTCCATGCATGTAGACACATCAGAAAGCGTGCGTAGTTGAATCAGCGCTTCACAATGCGACATTAGAGACGACGGCTGGTGAATTTTCTGTCGACAGCACAGAGACCTAGACCACATGCTTCACCGTTTACTTCGATTCAAAGTCCCTGGACTAGACTTGGATGAAAGTGTTTTCAGGCTGGCAGCTGAAGTATAAACGATTCCCACAGGCGAAAGGACAAAGCAGGTTCATTGAACGACAGCATAAAACCTTAAAACGTTTCCTTGCTGCATGGGCCCTCACCACGTTCCCCAGAATCCTCTGCTTTGGACTCCGTGAGCCAGGAACCGGCATCACCTCTGAATTTCTCCTGCTCTCTAGCGCTAACCGCCTACTGAAAAGGCACTCTCTCCCGCTATTGTCCTTTGTTTTACTTTCTCAAGCTCACTCTCACCAGCAGTGGGGAAGATCCAGCCAGGAACGAGGTGAGCTTTTCCCCCGGCCTGGGTCTGCTGAGAAGTTAAAGCTAGCGCTTAGTGCTTTTAGGCCACGCCAATTACCCAAGCTCTCTTCACTGCTGCTTATGTAACCCACAGTGACAGTGCTGGAAATCTTCTCTTCAGAGCTACAGCTCTGTCTAAGTCCTGAGGTGCAGCACTCTGCTCATATTCAGACACTGACACCAGGACGGGTGAGTAATAGCCGCGGAAGCCGACTGACAGCCACTCTTTGCATCTACGTCCGGCAGTAAAAGTGAAGGAAACCTGGCATTGGCGTCAGGCTCCCTTCTGTGTCAATGCCTTTTCATACCGGAAAGGGTAACAAGGGAGTCTGTGATTGGACACTGCAGGATGCACGCTCAAATTTACTGCGGCATTTAGGTAGGTACCTTGGGATTGGCCGTGCTCTCGTCCACCTTCGGAGAATGTCGTAGTAGAATGTGCGACCATGGAAATTTCTGGGGAGAAACTTCCTTAAGTAAGACTACATGCTAAGCTCTCAGCATGAGGAGATTTAATCAAAGGCTGGAAATGAGAGCTTGTGGCCATAATTCTGTAGAGGTAAAGATTTTCTTGTTCACGTCTCACTTGAGGGGACATGATTCATGCAGTAGTACATGCTTACTTAATGCATTAATTAACCAGTAACTAAGTGTTAGTTACATACTGATCCCATGTTCATTCATCATTAATCAATCATGAATCCATTCAGGCACCATATTAGTTAACAGTTAACTAATTAGTTAATAATGGTAAGACCACTTGAGGGGGTAAGAAGTAACTCATTTACTACTCAAGAACAAATCAGGAACTAATACTGTATAGGTTTCCCCATGAAATACATGACCTGTCATGATTGACTGATGATGAATGAACATGGCATCAGTACGTAACCAACACTAAGTGTGTACTACAACATCATTCATGTCCCCTCAAGTAAAGTGTGACTGAGATCTCGTTTCAAAACTGCACTTTAATTAAACAGGAAGAGAAGCAGGCATTCTGGGAAATGAAGCTCTTCCCTTTTGTCCCACTCTGATCAAAGCACAATATTTACACCCCAGAAGCAGGGCAAAGGTCACGTAGGTGGATTCCAAACGAGCTTTTAACGCACTGCTGAAAAGCAGGGGCGACAGACTGCCAGAGCCTTTCAGCTCCTGTCTCTAAGCTTTTCCTGCCCAAAACAGCACTTTCCAGTGGATGCCTGTATCCAGGCTACATTAAGCTTTTAAATGGCTGCACCGCGCGTAATTAAACCCTTTACGCTGAGGACGGTACGTCCAGGAACTGTGCTTCTCGGAGGAAATTAAAACCTCCACGAGAAGGATGAGTAAGCAATAGTGCATGGGCCGCTCTTGGATCAGCGGAGTCCTGGCCCATCCCCGCGGCTCGCTGGGTCAGGGCTCAGTCACCAGCACCATGTGGGTGCCGTCGCTGTACAGCTGGGGAAATCGGGCAAAAAAAATAATAATCACACCGGACCATTTGGAATTGCAATTACTGGACTGAGTATACTGTCCGGGAGGAAGAATGACGTCACGACACACTGAATCCATTCCAAACAGCGTCCGGAAGCTAGATGTGTTGTCATCATGGGCGTCTATGGGCACTGCTTACTGCAGTGTAAATAATTTAACAGCAAAGAATAAGAACAGAAGAGGAATGCCTGTTTTTGCAGAGCCCTGTAGAGAAGCTGCTTAAACCAGATGTGCAGTGATGTACCTGGAGCCAGGCCTAGGACAAGACAGGGTCCCTGGAAGCGCATACCGGCACACACACTCACAACAGGCACACACACGCACACCAGCTTCGGTTTTGTGCCATGACAGGTGCTGCCGTTAAACTCTGGTAAACAAGCCTTGGAAAAAGGAAACAAATTAAGTAATGGGTAAATTCGACTGGTAGCGTTTGAGATTGAATATTAAGTGAAAAGTATCCTTTCGGGAACATCCCCTTCTGTAAGCAGCCCACTGGTTTGGCGCTAATAAGCGACAGCGTGCTGGTTTGGTGGCATCAGTGTTCTGCATCTAAACATCAAGCCTCAGAATGCCATCTCACATCGATGCGTTACGCCCACGTCTCAGCACAGATACTGCAATATTACAGCAAGGTTTCTGCAACGTCTCATTCACAAATCTACTTAACTGCTTTCTGCTTTTATTAGAACACACACACAGATCTGGGTCTTTGAGAATAAGGCAGAATAGAGCAGGGAAAGCCTGCGGTTTTAATGCACTGTTTCCCAATCCAGTCCTCTGAAACCCACAGTCGGTCCATGTTTTTGCTCCTTCCATGCTCCCTGTTAGACAGTTCACATTTTTGCTTCCTCCCAGCTCCAAAACACGTGGAATGTCTGTGGGTCCCAAGGATCATATTGGGGAAACTCTGCCATAGAGTGAAATCTCTGTGCTAAAAAACCAGGCACTGTCGGCAGAAGAAGGGCCACAGTGGACCATTTCCCCTGATTGGATGCAGTTTTCTGAGGAGACTCTGCATTTGCAGTTCAGGTTACTGCTTTGCGCCGCCGCCAAGCCGGCGCTGATTGCTTGCGTAATCTTCCTAAAACCGAGTTCTGCTCAGAATCTGACAGCTTGACTGCAGTCTGTGAGCGCCCCCCCACATGTGTCGTCAGACCAAAAACAGAAAAATGCTTCAAGTTGCAGACAATAAGAACACATCCAAGACATCACATTAAAAATATGACAGAACAAATAGCAGGGGAATGGAGCAGCAGTTTAACCCACTTCATGCCTTCTGGTCGTCGACTGTTAAAGTATTAGACGAGCCGTCGTAGTCAGCAGTCCTTTTGTGACTTTCCTTTTTAATTCTGACATCTTCTGAAAATTCTTAATTAAACCTCACTGTCTAGAGGTCAAAAAACGAGAAACAAGCCTGCTGAGGTATTTGCGATGCGACGGAGTGGAGTCTACAAAAGGACGTGAACACCCTGAAGCCTTGGATTAATTTGATCCCCCGCAAAGCCCTCTCACAGTTACTCAAAGGCAATTATCCCTTTATGGTAATGTGGGCCAGGAGGAGTGTTTGGCAAGGGAGGTGTCAGGATGCTAAAGCAATAAGGAGTCATTAAAATCAACAGGACATAAGTGAGCATAGGGGGGCTTGGATAATCGATACAGTAAATTCCTGTTGGTTCAAATTACACGTACAGCTCCATGGCACCCTTGATCGGATTGGTGAGCCACCTCTGCACTGACAAAGACGCAGATCCCAAACCAGAGGGCAGGGGGGTCAGAAGGACACATGCTACAAAGGGGCTGTACCCAGGTGGTGCGGTAACGCTCTACCTGACGGGGCACAAATAGTTAGTAGTTACTACTGAAGTACGAATCAAGGAACAAATATAGTTGCTACTTGAGATAAAAGATGCTTTTTTAACAAAGACAGATGCCGTCTGCTACAGGTCAGTGTGAGAAATGAGTAACGGCGGCAGACAAAGAGTATAAATACAAACACCAAACGTGAAGTGGGATATACCCACAGCAGGGAAATGCCAGAATTATGCACCTCCAACGTGTCGATCGCACACTCGGAAACGCTAGGCGCTATGGAGGGGGTCATGAATCAGCCGGGCTAATTTCCGCAATTTTAGCGAAGTTGTGGTGCACAGTAAACTGCATCAAGTATGGGAGTAATAGTTGGCCGGCATAAGCGGGTCAGCGAGTACTACCTGAAACGACACGTGCTGCTAAAAGCTATAAAAGTATCTGCTAAGTTACAGAATATTGTGACGGCACAATAAATTGACGTCTCATCGATTCTGCATTACCATGGGAACAAGGTCAGATGGTGGAGCTTAAACGGACATGCATGAGTAATTAATGACGCAAATTTATGAGCAATATTGTATAAGGCAAATATTTTAAAAAGCTTCCTCAGTGCATAAATACAATTACTATTTTTTATCCCGACCCTGGATGCAGAGTATTACTCTCCAGGGCTCTGGTCTCCTGCTCTATCATGCTGAATGACCCAGTTTTTTGACATTAAAAATAAAGGTAAATCAACACGTAGCATCAAGTGGCGCCAACATCTGTCACAAACAGCGTCACCTTTCCTTGGCAGGACAGTGCATTCCAGGTGCCCACTGTCGGCAAGGTTCACTGGGGCTTAAATCTCGCTTTCGGTTTCAGTTCCTTTACCACCCACAAAAGATTTTGAGGTCGAATGATCCCCAGCATTCTGCTTTCACAAAGACACCGAAACGCTTCGTTCCCGATAGGGAACAGGCCAGGAAGGTATCAGCACAGTTTGCTGGGTCCCGGGGATTTCTCTTCTCCCTTATCACTGCTAGTTTCCCGTTTCTTTGAAGACCATTTTGTACACGTTGCTGGCGTCCTGGAGATTGCCAGCCGGTGCCCTCGGGGCTGAGTGTAACCTGAGAAAGATTAGTGGAGCAGAAAGATCACGTCTAATCTGACCCCTGCACATCGAAGGATCCCAATTCGCCCCCATCAAAAGCTAAAGAGCTGCATCAATCAATTGGTATTGATGGCTTGATCCCGTCAAGGCCCGATGACAGCCATCAGTCACGCCGTGTCCATTTTCCATGCCTGGTGCCACCAAAAGTATGGAGGTGCACTGGTGCCCTTTTCCGCAACTGTCAATTACAAATGGCTGCATTGCCATTTCAGGTATCACACGGAGATCTCCTGCAGCCACTCTGCAGGTCAAACAGCAAGATCTAAGGAATCTCCTTTCAACGCCTAATGGAGCAGTCAGTCGCTATCAATATTCAAATTGGAGTAATGCATTTTTAATCCAGTGGTGGGAACCATACATTATTTATTTTTAATGATTTACTGATATGCTGAAAGTCAAGCCCCACCCGCAAAGGCTAACAAGCCCCACCCCCCAAGGGGAACCACGGCCCCCCCCCCAAGGGAGCAACGCCCCACCCCC
>JAODKC010000048.1:1181502-1223355 GCA_026777985.1 Mormyrops attenuatus | reverse complement strand
CTAGTCCTTCATTCTCTTCCTCGCTCCCTCTCCTTTCGCTCTCGCCGCGCGGGGGGGGGGGGGGGGGGCCCCCCCCCCCCCCCGCATCAGAACCTCAACTGTTGATTTGTCAGCTATAACAGTTATTTTGGATATTATATAACAGCTTTGCAGATTCAACAACCTCAGCTGAACGCAGGGGTGATGTTTTCATATCTGTAACATAATGTTTTGCAATTTCTTTCTCAATTTGCAAAGGCAGATCAGTACAGTTCTCCGCATTCTTCCCCAAGGCTAGACACGCTCAGATATCCACTCTTTTCACTCAACATTGTGCAGGTTTCATCAAGCAATGCCACACACTCGGATCTGAGCTCCACTGGCTCAAGTCCACCTTCATGAGACTGACCAGCGTTCGCACGGCTGCAGATGATGAGAAGACGTACAGAGAAGGTGCATGACGGAATGACGGAACATCATCTCAACTCCGTGTCCTCATCTTACCATCACAAGATTAAAAACTCACTGAAACCACTGATTATCTGTGACTACAGCTGACTAATCACACCTTTCTATGAAGTCCGCCTCTAATTGGTTAATTTAGGGTTACTGCACTGAAAGGCTTCGCTTTGACAAAACGCAAAGGCACCAATCTATTTTATTGCCAGGACATTCATGCCAATACGAAATGCCAAGAAATCTTTGGGAATTGTAGAGACATGAATTACAGCCGGTTTATCTTCACTTTATTGAGCGAATTCATAACAGTTCATTGTAGTATCATTAAAAAAATATCACACACCTGGCCAATGGGGCCCTCAGCTTAACGTCAAACAGCCCGATTTTGGATTCACCAACTTCAGAATAATTTCATAGATCCAATTAATCAGACAAACAAAACTGATATATGAGCAACATAAATTCACCTATAATAAATGCACCTAAACATCTCTTTTCACCTGTAATCCTAGTTATGTGTATCGGTGCTGGTCCTCCTACCTCAGTCATTTAATTAGGGGCATTTCTGCGCAATTGTATCCCAGGGGCATTTTAGGAGCCCCACCTTTTATCTGCTGCCAGTCTCAGGCACCCACTGTATTTTGTCCATCAGCAAATTTTAAACATTTTAGACAGCTTGTTTATCATTGGTGTCCAATCCAAACACCATCGCTTTATCACTAGTGGAACCACACGCCGTTTTTGTAACGCCTGATGGTTTTACCCAGACTGCTTCACAGACGCGCTAGGAAGCGTTCACACGTCAAGGAAACCCCCCCCACACAAGGAGAGACCCGGCTCCAGTGTTACAGGATGAACGAGCAGAAAAATGACAGAACGTACAAATTAATTAAAAAGTGTATAACTGACAAAAGGGAGAAGAAAAAAATGACAGCTTTTTTTTTTGCAGGGAACAGAAAGTACGTCAATTGTACTGCAGTGTATGATACTCTGCACTCTGTCCTTCCAGAATGAAATCATATTAATACAGTCAGAGAAATAAGAGATATTATGAAACAGGAGGACAGTCCCCAAAGCAGGGTTTATATTCGGCACTACATTCACTCACATATCACTTTGCTCTCAAAAAACACCAGAAGTTGCCATTTCATTCCCAACAGGAGCAAGAGGACATGCAGTGCTTGATGAAACGGCAGTTTTAAATCCTGGGAGGGGTTTGACTGTTATAGACTTAAGTAAGGTGCTTCAATAAACACACACAGCCGTTTCTGCAATTGTATGTTATGGAATTTTTAAACTGAAATGTCTGATAAGAAGCTAAATAAAATGAGGTTACCTGTCACCATCAGCACTTAGTCACTTATATAACTCATAACTGCATGGAAGTTAACAAACAATACGGGATACTGGGGGGCCTTGCTCGTACCATAAACACCGTCGCCGCCCCAACACAGCAGGTTTAAGGGCGTTTTCGACCCTTCAGTCTACTCGTTAACACCAGTACTCACCACCTCCGCATCTGAGTTCAGGTTTGCTAAACCCCTGCGCAAAAACCAAAGGTCGACAAACCGGCAAAAGTTAACAAGCATCCACCCCAAACCAAACAGATACACAAGTAACTAATCAACTAAATAAGCTCGAGTTAATCATTGTTTGGCGTTTATGTAACAGCGCTCAGTAGCACATTAAAAACCTTATCAAAAATCACCATGACACGTGTGCCGTTCTGGAACATTTCTTTAAAAAGCAAGGGGCAGATAATGAATGAATTTCCAAGTTCCAGTTGGTTCCAGGGGAACCTTCTCCTGGATGAGCTACAATCATTACGATGGTTCTGGGAGGCAGTGATGAGCGTAATTCTCCCGTGAAAACGGCTTAAATAGCCATAATGAATCCCATGGGGCGGACTTTAGAGTACATTTACTGTGCATAGAGACTATATTAGTGGGAGCCCATGCATGCACGGCCGCACAAAATGCTCAACCCACCTTGAAGTCCACAGACAGCTGGGGTGTGTATTCCAGCGTCCAAAGCGCTCGTATCAAGGCAGCCAGCTGCTCGGTCACCTCGCCCCTAACACACTGCGCGTCTTCACTTTTCACAATCCCATTTACAGCTGCCCGACTTAAATCCGATCTGTATTTTTCCAAGCCGAGGTATTCGGCCAGAAGGTCCGTGTTACTCAGACACTGGAGCACTGCATTCATGAAGCAGGTGTTGCCATGATTTTTCAAGCCCAGAACCCCTGGGATTTTGTCTCCACAGCACCAAGACGATCTGGCTTTGCTGGACGCATGGTGGCAGAGCGTTGCGTTGTTGCTGGTCGCCTGCTCCGCGATCACCGAGTCCTCTTTCAACTGTCCCGTATTGGCGCTTAATGTGCATGGTGTACAGTCTCTAAATCCGCCGTCATCATCCTCCGCATCTGGCAAGCTAATGTCCCCAAAGCGAGCTAAAGTGCCCAAAGTTTTAAAAACCCTGTCCACGAAGCTCCCGACGGACCTCATCGATTTACCCCGGTTGAGCTTCCTCGGTTTCGGCTTCTTCTCTTTGCGCTTTGTCATTTTGCCTTTCGCCTTGTGATTCTTCATTTCCTCCTCCATTTGGTTAGCCATGGCTTGTTCACCGATGGATAAGAGAAGTACAGCCCGGCGGACACGGGACTCCTCTCTATCTAATGACCGAGACGGACCTACTGTGAACCACAATCACACCACTGACAAGTGGTACTGCCGCGGTGCCAAGGCAGGCAAAAACATCCGGTCCTGCTAGAACGATGTGTCCCAGGCATTCCGATAATTACGATTTGCACGCAGTCTGCAATATGTAAAACGAAAGGTACGGCAAGTTGACTCAAAACTCCCTCATTACTCACTAGTGATAATGAGCAGCTTCTCCTCCGATGCTCAAGGCTACCAACTCCGTGCTGTCGCTCTAGATCTCTCTGTCTCCCACAAGTCCCACTCTGAAAATGTATATGGCCTGGTTTAGTTTGTAAATATGCCCCAGTACTGATGTCAAATTTATCTATACGATAGCCAGTTCTTCCTTAGAGAAGAAAATTACAAATATACATGGCAAGAAATATAATTGTCATCATTATCTCATTTAAATTATGACTCGCCTCATTTTCCCTCATAGAAACACATATATCGTAAGATTTAAATAATATATGCCGTTATACTATTAACAGAGTATTAGATATATTAAGGAACATATAGGACGGAAATAGCCAACTGTTTTATAGGGTCATAGCGCACGGGAATTTGAACACAAGAGCCCCCTACCGCCCATTAGATGCAATAACAGATGAATAACAAAAACTTGCTTGAAGTTTCCTTTATACGTTACGTTAGATAAGCAGGTTGCGTTAAGAACCGTACTTGCAAGTTTGTGAGTTTGAATCAGGTCACATGTGCACGGAATTTTTTTATTCTGTTCCCCTGTTCACGTGACTTTCTTCTCGTTTTTCCAAGTGAATTAATGACTACGTCAGTCCTTGCGTTGGTGTGTGACATGCAACGGCCTTGTATCCTGTGCAGTATGGAAGGTGTTGTGCATATGGCCAAAATGACGAAAATGATCCACAATGTTTAATGAAACTAAATCCATTTTACTCACTTGTTGTTGATTCCTCTCATTGGTGTCACCAGCATGCCATCCTGTGGAGGGCATTTGGGTATGCTGGGTGGGCACCAGTGTTCCAATTGTGTCAGTGACCGTGGTGGGGCGGGGGGAGCGGGGGCATCAGTCCAACCATGATGTGAAAGCGCAGTGAGTTTGCATAAAAGTAGGATGGGGTCCCGACCCTTATTTACTGTGAAAGCCACTCCTACACAAAATATTATCAGAGGAGCTACACAGAATAAAAGATTATTTTAGGGGGGGTGGCACTGACTCATATTCACTGACTCATTTTCCCAGCTGGACACGTGACATTAGACTCTGAGGCACCTTTAAAGTGTTGCCCGGGCATCCATGCCCCCCCGTCCTAGGATGATTCTATTAAATGAATAATCATTGGATGAACTGGTTCAGTCTCTGCTGATTGGGCGGGCAAGCTGTTTGCCCACCCCCTTCCCACCTGTAGCCACACCCCTGGTACCTATAAGTGAAAATGGCGTTTATTTCTCGTTTTGTTTACGTTCATGTATCGCTTTGGTCAAACTGAACCTAGTACTAATGTTCGGCATTAAGGAAGTGTTCTTTTTTTCATCTTGACAGATGCTTGGGGTCAGAGAGCTGGGCCAGCCTGCATCCGACACCCCCGGAGCATGCGGGGGTTGGGAAGCCTTGCACAGCAGTGATGGGACTCTTTTGCGAGCCACAAGATTAAACCCAGAACCTTCCAGACATCGCCACAAATCCCTACCCCACCGAGACCCCCCCACACCCCATAGTCAAGGAGAGTGCCATAAGGATTGAGGACAGGACAAGCTTAAAACATGCTAATGCTACCTGCTAAGCCACCACCAATCTTGACAATTTTTCAAGAACTACTATGTAACAATATAGCAACAATCGTGTCGTCAATTGGCTGTGAAACGCCTTGAGAATCACTGTGGCAGATAAGACAGGAGTTTGTGCTGCTTACTGAAATCCATAAAGTCACACTGGTTTGCTTTGATGCATCAACCCTGACAGGTGAAGTCAGGGCAGACATGTTCTCATGGTGAACAGGAGAGCAGACAGTTCTCATTTTTAGATTGTTTTGGGAAGACTATGAAAAGTGACTTTTTAAAAACAACTTCGATTCCATCCTTTGAACAGGTATAATTCGGAGTTTCTTCTGTGGCATAAAACACACGATCTGAATTGTCTGAGTGACATTGCAGCGAAACGGTCGGAGGTGTCAGCAGTAAGTTCTTCATTGTTGAGGGAAAGTTGGAGCGCAATAAGTCAATGCTGGAAGCTTTAAATGCACTGAAATGTACAATGTAAAAGATTTAAACGGAAATGCATGCACGCTTGCCTAGACTGCAAAATCTTCCACTGAACAGGAAGCGGCAGTCTGCTCATTTGTGCTCTAAGCGAAGGTCAGTCTGATCAAAAATCCACTTGTTCCTTCTCCTTGAAGTCTTAGAAGTCTGTGCCAGCACAAAAGTTCAAAGGCATCAATACTCTTCTTGTATATGAGCTTATTTATTGTCCAACTTTCACAATTGTTTCGTCAAAAGAAAATACATATTCTCTACTCTTCTGGTCCTTGTTCTTAGACACACACTGTCATACTGTAAGATTTCACCTAGGCCAGTCTGCAATGTATTTCTTGACCACTGGAAGCTTTGTGGTTGATGGCTGTTACAAAAAGGCCTATAACCTTTGTGCCTTGACATATTGCCAATGAAAGATAAATGCAGTTCAATTTACGGAACACGCTCATTCGATTATACAGAGTATGCGGGAACCACAAGATCTACCCGTTTTCTTTCTTCGCGTTGCGGTATATACTAATCGGTATTTTTAGAGTGGTGAGGCTTGAGGAAGGTGAATTGTTCTGTGCGTGCGTGAACCAGAAGGGCCCGGAGAGCAGTGGGGCCTCAGAAGGGTGTCCTGCCATCTCGCGCACATATTCATCACGTAGCTACACAAGTGACGAACGGACCGAACGTAGGATGCACATGGCGGCTGTGATATGTAAGCAGACGCGTTGCGAGCGGCGAGTTTAAGCGCAATTTTACAGTAGCACCCCGCTATCCTTGTGGTATCCTTCCCCCCACAACATTTAATTCTGGGTTTTGAGATGCAGATCAATCCATGTACTTCACATTTGCTGGCGTGCATCCTTTAAAGTTATTTTTTTCTGCATAACAAACACAGGCAACCAACGCATTTGTTACCACAACCCCATACTTAATAAGCAGCTATAGAGGAAGGATGGATGACTGTATTTGGATGCTCTGTCATGGTGTTTGCCCTACTGCCCCGTGGCTGTCGGTTCTGTTTTCCCACATTATTGCTGTCCTTATCTCTGTTCTTGATTACAAGTCGGGGGGGAAACATATCATGTCTGGTTTGTCCTTGTTTGGCTCTTTTGATTCAATGGGGGAAAAGAAAACAACTCAAGTAAAATTCCATCGTTGGCTTCAGAAACTGAAAACTCCACAAAGCATATCAAGAAGTTAATACAAGACGCTCCATAGATCATCAGGATGTGTCTTGTAGGAGAGCCATAATGACAAATGATCAAGTGAAACAGTGGCGTTTGCAACACAAAGAAATGATGTAGAAGACACTAATGCGAGTGATGTACCCAGAACCATTTACTTAATGGTTTCCATATCAGCCTCCCACTCTGTTCATGGCATCAGCGATGATCTGGAACTCCAGGCGTGGTGACACACCCCTGGATAGATCATTCAGGGGCGATTGTCGGATCTCACATCATTCCATGCTGGGAAAAACAAACAAGTAGCATTCTGGGTAAGAAATGCAAAAATGATTTATAAATGTTTCATTTTGACGAGCTACAGCTTGGGTGAGGATTAAATGTAAACAGCACCAGAATGCGCGAGTGAGCAGTGAGGAGCTCAGAGCCGCTGCTGTCGCCGAGACTCACCATCACCCTTCATACAGAGTCACACGGCGCACAGCCTCCGCTTCTACGGCGATAGATTCCCGTCTCCCTGGTCCATATTCGGCCATGATTTTTGAGACTGCTCCCCATGACAGGTCAAATAATTTTGCAGTCTGTGTGACCAATGTTTCTGCAATTAGGGCACGGACTATGTTTGAGTGATGTGTGTTTTTTTCACGGCCGATATAATGTGGGATTTGCAGGCCTATTTTACATTTTGGCGGTACTGCATTCTGATTATGGCTTGACACGCTAATAAGTTACTCCTACTCGCATTGAGCTCCACTAGTCCCTAAAGTATTGACTAATGTTTTAATAATTTCAATATGAAACAAAAAAAGTTGTTCAATACCGTCGCCAGGAATGGTTTAAGCTACGGCAGGTAAAAAAAAGCAGTGTCTGAACTGCATAAACTTCCAATAAAATTTCCTCGAAAGTTGAAATGTTATATACACACTGTCAAGTCAGTTATTACGCCAAACGTTTTTGACTGTGAAAAGGTTACCTTGGAGGAATTTAGTATTATATTAAGCTCGATTACTACTCTACGTTCAACCTGTAAAATTTTGTCTGTCACCAGCCATAATATTTTGCCGTCGAAGGTTTTTTTCACCACTAAACTTGAAGGGTTAATTTCGGGATGTAGGATATACAGCCAAGGAGTCTGCTCGAGTTGCAAAATGTATTTTGAGTTAGAATAGATTGCATTTATTTTTTTAGACTTTAAGATACTTTACTGTTCTTTAAAAAACCATGACGTTTGTGGCTCGGTGAGAAATGGTCATGCGAACGGGCTCTTTGCATTTTGGTTCACCGTCGTCGCCACCAGGGGGCAGTACTTCTCCAGAAAAGGCAGTATATTCATAGGGGTGTTGCTTGTTTTCGCTCTTTTATCTTGGTAATACGGATCATTCGGGGGGTGGGGGTCATTCAGATAGAGGGAACGGTAATTAAATTAGTAAAGAAGTACATTCTCATATAGTGTTTTCAAAGATGAGGGAGATGTACATTGACAGCGGATAAAAACAGACTTTCTTTAGGCTAAGTGTTGCGGCGCCCTGCTGTTATGTTATGTATTGTTATTTGGCTACATTATTTTGGTTTAAGATTGCATTGGACTGGAAAGATATATGTATCCGTTATCCAGCGTGTGATCCCGGGAGCCCCACAACATAGTGCGGTAGAAATACCTATGTCTATCCGACCTACCCAACTGATACAAGTCGATGCGACGTTTTTAAGAGACTGATTTTTAAAAATGACTTTGTTCATTAAATGTCTGGCTCCGTTGATCACACGTTTGCCCCCCATGGGAGCTTGGAGCGGAGGGTGGGTGCCCGGGTTTATAGTTCAGCACTGTCCGCTGAGTCCACATCCTCCATCCGGTGGGGAAAATTAAGACCTTGGCGCCGCCTTCGGTATCCCATGTATGATTTAGTGTTAATCTAATTGACAGCTTTCGGAAACAGCCTGGCAACTTGGACCTTCTCAGGTAACCAAATCCTCAACTGCAGCCGGGTCTCGCTGCTTTAACAACGTCCACGGTACCACTGATAACGTGATGAATCTGCAAACGCCGATAAACTCAAAATTCAAACCTGTTCGTATTCGTGTTAATAAAAAACTATTGCCATAGGTCCTACTTTTCGTATTAAATCACTAGATCACTATACAATTTACATGACAGCACAATCTTAACGTGCCGCTTTGTGTCCGCTGTGGGTGCTACAGTTGCTAGAATAATAATTCCACATACTTTTTTCCGCGGGGTCAGGGCTTGACTTTTTATTATACTACGTTTTTTTGGAAGCGCAGCACCTAGTCAATAGGGGAAAAGAGTGACGCATGTGTTTAAAAGCTCAAACAGCCCCTCGCAGACCTAGTCTTTTGTATTTAGTCGTAATGCAAGAAGCTGTAATTAGTTAAATCTGGCTCCTGTAATCAGGGCCCATCTTTGGGCAGCACTGTAGTGTGACGGCGCTCCGGGATCAGCCCGATTAACTCGGCGGGTGGTTAATTGGATGAAGTTTAATCTTCACACCGCTGAAAATCGCAAGATCAGAGACGAGAGGAAGCGGAGGGGAGAGATAGTTACCAAACATGTCAGGGCGATTAACGCAGCGGCCGCCAGTGGATTAATGGCAAACTTGCTGCTTTAGAGGGACAGTCCTTCAAATTGGCCCAAATTGCTTCTGCTTCTGCTTGATCCTGGGGAGAAGATGGAAATACGCTGGGGGGGGGAGGGGGGGTAAATGACCCCGATTAACGCTAATGTAGGACAACGTGCCCTAAAACAACACGAGAAGGTACTTAATTTATTTTAATTGGGATCCAAAATTGGCGACTAATCTTTATCTCTGTGTGTCCGGGAAAATGTTTGAACCCAGGCGAAAATATTTCCGTCAAATCGGGTTTAATTTAACCCTGGACATGTTTAAAAAGAGATAAAGATTAGTAATAAAATTATACAATTTAAAAGTTAGTGTAGGAAGAGTCAGGAGACTTAAACTCTACAGGTTGATGGAAGACAGTGGAGTAGAAGAAATCAGGTGGCTGACTGGCTATAGCTAAGCACCTGCATACTGTCTCATACAATGAATAGTGAGTCTGTTGCAGGTTGCGTGAATCCTCAGGGTCTTTTTGCGTTGGATGGCGGACAGCCATGATGCATGTGTTCAGGTCCTCGTTCCTTGACATTTGTACATGATTGAAGCACTTTGAGCCCCTATCAGGGCTGCCAACTTCGGTCAGCCGGCTGGTGTGAGATTTTCAGTTCAAGACAAGTCTGCACACACATTCACATGCATGTAACCATTTTATTACCTTGCAAATAGTCTGTAGGGTTTGCAAACTGCCCCAACGCTTTTGATGTAGCTAATTTTAGGTTTATAATAGAATAATTTAGATGCCGTAACATTTCTTGCATGAGCGTGAGAGTTTGAAAGCGTCACGCCAGATGTGGGAGAGTTCGCAGCCCCACCCTAGTATGGTCAGGGCAGAGAGTAACGGGCTATGCAGCGCTGAATATATGTGGGGCTGAAAGAGGCCCTTGGACGGCTCGGGCCCCGTCTCAGAGCTGCGCTCCTGATCTTTGATTTAGTGTCTTCTGGAATGACGGGCGCTGTGGGGATCCAGGAAGGCCGAGGGAGTCCGCTTCTCTGAGAAGCAGTTGTGAGCTGATCTGAGAACAGTACACAGTCACAGCTTTGAAAATAAACGGCGTACGCGGCAAGCGCCGTGAAGGCTGCCGGTGACGGGAGCACTAAATGCAGCACGAGAGGAATACGAGGGGACGGCCACATCATTCTTGGCTTTGTGTTCCTCTTCCCAAGCCTGGCCCTGCTAGAGGCTTGAAGAGAGACATACCCTGGACAAGCACTGTGAACCTCCGAGACAGACCGATGAGTTTAGGTTGTACAGTGTTACTCACAAAAGTAATCCATTATAGACAAAGGTAGAAAGTTCAGGTCCAGAAAGTCCAAATCCAGACCAGGGTTTTGATCCAACCAACCAGTACAGCATAAAGAGTCACAGAGTACTCAACTGGTTGATTGGAACAAAACCTTGGTCTGGATTTATACTTTCAGGACCTGAAATTTCCACTTCTGCGTGTAATGGATTACTTTTGTGAGTAAATTCCCCAGCACTGAGGTTGCACAGTACACAGTCCAGTTAACTAATTTCATTAGGCATTTTATTTTTGTCTGTCATAGTTTTATTAAAGGTTGATAATATTATAGCCTTGCAGCTTAATCATTAGCTCTCTGGAAATGTAATTTCTTTTTAATCTACTGGGTGCTATATATAATGTATAAGTGCAATTTATAGAGCTCCTTCGGAGTTGGAAACCCCAGCTGACCTGATCTCCTTATGTCTGAACGGCAGAAGGAAACGCAGGCGGCAGGAGAATGTGCAAGCAGCCACACACAGAGCTGGGTCAGGAACCGAACCTATGGCCCAGAAGGCGTGAGCCTACCATCTTCATCAGAATACGTCCAGCAAGAAGAAACATGAACAAGCGTCGCTGTAAGAATGGACTTTGAAACAGGCGGGATAAGAAACAGGCGAAAGTTCTTGTGTTATGGCAAATTCATAACAAGTGAGTTTTATTTTCTTCTCGAGTTCTGGAACGAAAAGACAACAGACAAAAAGAACAAAATGAACTCGGGGAGACGGAAAAGAGCTGGGTGGTCGTCCTCGCTCTTTTGGGGCTTGGGGGGTCGGGACTCTGAGGTATCTCACTTGTTCGTGCCAAGAAGGAGCCCCACACATGTATCTAAGGAAAACACGAGCGATGCGGGACAGGTGTGAATAATTATGGGCTGGAATGGAATGCAAATGGGGCACAAAGCGTGGCCACACCCCCTTCCTTAATGATGTATAATTGTAAGGTCTTATTATGTTACTTGGGCCAGAAGGTAGCATAATGGTTAAGGAAATGTATTCAAAACCTGAAGATAAAATGAATAAACTGAATTGCTTCATTAAAGAAATCCAGCTATGTAAAAATGAGAAGAAACAGCTCTGGGTAGAAACAGCATATAAACACAATTTTACTACTCACTGGCGTTTGTGTTTTGGCATCTTGTATGAAGGCTGAGAATGACATCCCATCATAAACGGGCTGTTCTGAAAAGTCGCCCCAGGGAGCCCTCCAGTTTCATTGTGGGGGGGCTCGTCTGCTTTCACAGTCGCGCTAAAAAACGGGGCCTCGTGCCACTCAGCTCGATCCGACGGACTGATTTAGTTTATTTTACACCAGGCCTTTAGCTGCTCAATGTTATTTAATCAACATCATTTCACACCAAAACCCGGCCTTCACAACTTCTGTGGTATTTATCATTCCCAGATGGTAATTTTGTCCTCTTTCTCCTCCCTATATTTTGTAAACAAAATTAGCATTTTCCAGTTTTTACCTTTTGAAGAGTTGGTCATTGATGCACGTACAAGTCAGAGCGCCAATGACCAGCGTATTTCTCCTGTTTCTGTGACATTATTTCGTAAGGTTGGCTGCCACAGGAACCGAAAGTATCAAGTCATCAGAAGCAATCAGTGGGTGTTAAACTTTACCGTGAATGCAAAGATTTGTAAAGTTGGATAGTAAAGTTTAATTAATAAATGTAACTGTAAACATGTAGCCGTTATAGAGTTTAAAGCTATATTCATGCAGAAACTATACTAATTAATAAACAGGAATTACGCTGTTTTTTATTGACATAACTAGGGAAAAAATTAGGTTTTGAAATCATCATATTATGTGTATTTTACCGTGCTGAACGGCACCAGACTTTATAAAAGGCAGCATTGATCACATCATGTTTTACATTGTAGGATTCTCATCATTTTACTCATTTTCAAATTAAATAGATTTTTTTTTAATTTAATAGGTCTATGAAAGCGCCCCAAATTAAATGAAATACTTTGGATTTCCTCCTAATACCATACGGTATTTTCTCAGGAGTGCTATAAGCTCATTCAACTGATTTCCTCTCGAATGAGGATTTCCGCATTGACAGTTCACTAACACGCCTTTCTTGGCTGCTGTGCTGGCTAAAAATATAAAATACTGTAGGAAACACTTAGTTTTATATCACCCAGCCGGCAAAGTCTGGGGTTATTGTCGACATGTGTATCAGCTGCCTTGGAAGTCCCCGTTTATATCGGTCTGTCCGAAACGCTGGGCATTTCCTGAATATATGAATCATCCATCTATCCATCCATCCCTCTCCTAAGCGCTTATCCTGCTCTGGGTCGTGGGACATATGAATCAGACCGCCAGTGTTTATTTTGCATTTCTGGCAAAGAGGAGAGATGCTTCTGTTAATTGTATGTAATCTCTATGGTGTTATGCATGTTCTGTAAAATATTGAACTGGATTCGTCTGTCGACTTGTGAAAACCAACAGTGTCTGCATTCTTTCCTTCAACTCCCAATCAACAGGATGATAGGTGCTGGATTGATCTCTACCCAGCATTGTGGAAACTTTTCATGATGGCATTGTAAATCAGAGAGCTTATACCCTTAGGAGAAGATCTGCTGAGGTGAGGTGTTTAAATAGAACAGCTTTTGGAGCTACTGGGAACCAGCAGGATGGGCTTTTTTTTTGCCCAGCTGAAGCTGTAAATATTTTTGAAAAATTGTGGTTGAAAATTTTTTCTGATATCCGCCTAAAGGTAACGACAGGACTGTTAACATAAAGGTCCCCTGTAGCCTTCATCCTTTATGCCACCCAAGATTTTAATATCCCATGAGGGACAATAGGATTGTCAAAGAAAGGAGGTGTCTTGAACTGGGTAGTTTCCATCCATCACATGTGTTAAAAAACAGACAGTTTTTAGTTCTTAGGATAGGACTGACCAGCAAGGGAATGTGATTCATTTCATACTGCTTTACTGAACCCCATCTGGGATGAATGTCGCAGGCATGCGCTGAAATCCATATGAGGAACTGTGAGGCTAAGTGATAGACCTCAGATAGAGTTCCCCACCTCAGAAATATAATAATGGCTTTATCTACTTCTACAAAATATATCTTAGGCATATCTTTAGACACTTATATAATTCTGTTTGCTGAGAATGTTCATCCTAATCACATTAATTCTTCCTATCAATGACTGTGGTTGATCCTTCCGTTGCTGGATATCCATCTTGCCTTTTTATCAGTAACTGCATTGAGAAGGTCGCTTTAACTGAGCAGACTATGTTAATGCCCAGTTATGTATATCGATTTAAGGAGCCGGTTGCCTGTAATAATGAATCTTTAAAATCTCCTGCTCTCGCTGCTCTTGTCACAGGGCAGGGGATTGCAAACTTTTTGGTCAAAGGTCCGCATCAGATTTTCGTCCAAAGGCAGAGATCCAGGAACAAATTTCAATAACAAAACAGCATTTAATGAACTTTAATGAATTAACAATAACCTTCGATATAGACATCAATATATAACAATAACAGACGACGCAACACTTGCTAATCGTCTTGACTCTCTGACATGGGGGTGGATTATGGAGAGTTACATATTTATATATATGCTAAATTTGGTGGTTCTACATTGTGTTTTTAAACTTCAAACCACTTGAAGCCTTTTGACATCAATTTACATTAACCATTTTGATTCATAAGGTCCGTTACCGGTTGAGTATGGATTAACTTGTGGTTTGGTCCGGACTTTGAGAACCCTTGTTGTAGGGAGATGTTTGGTGGTACCATTGATTGAGGCACGATGAAAGAACCACGGGTCCCCTCCTGCGTACAGGTGACTTCGTCGACCACACAAAGGAGCCTCGCGTCCCCTACGCTCCTCCGCTCGTTCCCGCTGGGCCTCCCCCTCCCAGCGTCGGCAGCCGGCCCACGTTCGGCCGTCTCGAGCTCCCGCCTGTTCTGTTCTTTCCTAAGTGATTCTGACAGAAGTTTCTAAGGTCTGGACGTGAGGACACCGACCAAGCAAAACTGGCGTCAGCCTTGAGGTTCGATTCGTGCTGGAAATGAAGGCCTGATCTCATTTTTTCCCTCTAATTTTTGGAAACGTTGTTCTAGAGTCAAAAAATATGGAACAACGTGGTTCCAAAAACATGTGAACTGAATGATATGGATGCTATGTAGCAGCTGCCCATTAAGTGAAAGTTTATTCCGACATGTTCTTGGAAGGCGATAAGGTCGATGACCATAAGCCTTGTAAACCCCAGTGATCAGAGGTGGATAGTTCAGGTCCCCAAGGTACAAATCCAGACCAAGATTTTGTTGCAACCAACCAGTTGAGTATAAAGAGTCACACCTGAACTATCCACCTCTGGCATCTATACATTCAGAATTGACCTCGAAAACTGTAACTGACCTTTGGGGGTTGGAGGGCAAGGTCAGTTCATCTTACTGTTCTCATGTCGCAGCGAATCTCTCCTATAAAGCGGCTCCTGGGAGATGAACCAGGATGTGACCCCAGTGAGACTCTCAGTTTTGCTTCACCTTTTTGCACGTAGAAAGACTGCAAACCTGAACCTGCTGCTGACTGAAGATCCACGTATTAACTTAGGTATGAGCGACTTCAGCTATATGGATATTGGATTGAGTTACGAATGCCTGTCATTTATTGTCATACTTAATATTTCTGTTACCTGTAAGGTATTAATCTTTCCGTTGTGTCTTTTGGTAATGCCTTCATTTTTGACACGTCGAAATAGGCCATATCTCTATCCCCTTTTTGTATAAATATTATGTTCCTTGACTGAAAGGTGCTATGAACTTGGTTCTCCACATACACGGTGAGGTTGGTGAGTCACAGGTTGGGTGTAGCACAGCATGGAATAAAACTTCCTGTGGTAGTTCACAGAGATTTTTTGATAATTATTCGTATTGTAGGAAGCTCCTACAAGCTTAACGCAGAAATGTTATTGCGGTGTGCATCTGCAGTTCAGATTGTGGACGGTACTGACTGTGAAAGATACACTGTGAATGATACACTGTGAATGATACACTGTATGTGTGTGAAACCCTCAACGCTACTTCTGCATCTGGCATGTTACTTTTTGATCTAATACTCCATGCACAGATAAGAGGATATATGAAGATAACCTGAGAGCGACGGATCATAGCCGGCAGGAATCCGCGAGTGAGGAGACTGTATGAGAATGTGTACACATCTATCAGCAGAATTAGAAGCCCTTGTTTAAAGATGCTGGCTAAATTGCCAGGGAAACTATAAGATAAATGAGAAAAATACAGCGTCTTTCTGCGAAACAGTTGTCCCTGTTAGGGACCGGTGTGTGTGTATGGGGGCGGGGGATGCTACACAGTACATGGAGACAGATGATATTATATGCTGTAGCTGTCATATCAAACCATGGTAGTATCACTTGGTATGATCACTTGGGTGTGGACTATATTGTAAAAAGACCATACAGTTTTTAATTTTATTTATGGGCCATTTTTGTGCATGTTTCAGAAAGCAGGATCAGTCAGTCCCTGTAGCAATTCAGGGTTAAGAGTCTTGCTCAAAGGCCCAGGAGTGAAATCATTCTGCTATCCGTGGGATTTGAACCAACAACCTTCTAATCACAGGCATAATGTCCTAACCTGCTGAGCCACATACCCGTAAGCTTGGATTACTTGGCATCTTAATACTTGTCTATTTTTAATGTTTTAGATGTGTATTTATACATTTTCTACAACTGACTGTGTGGCGCCGACATGCCGGCCCATCACTGTCCTCAAGTCATTTGAAGTATATTTTTTGTTAAACAACAAACTACCATTGTTTTGGCGCTGCTGGCTAACCCTGGGGGTCTTGATTATTACCCTGTAGAAGAGTGAGGGGCAGTTGATGAAGATGAGGTAGAACAGTTCCCTAAAACACCAGCCGCTCCTGTCTGGCAGTCCCCTACGTCTGCTTCCCCGTCGTCTGTGTGCCGATACATCTGCACAGCCACGGAGCATTCGGGTGGGACGGGCTGTGAGTTCTGACCACCTTGACGATGAGTGGGCCAGCTGAGGGGTGGCTGGGTGAGTCACTGTGCTTTGCATCATCTGCAGGCCTATGTGCCGTCCATCTGTCTGCAGACTGGAGATTATCTCCAGATGTTCCCCGTAACATGCCTCCCCCCCCCACCTCTAGCCTCGCTGACTGCCTGTCCTCATGGAGCTCCACATGGCCGCTATGAGGATGAGGGGTTACGCACCCGGTCGCTTTTGTACACATGCGTGCATCGCCGCCATCACTCTCCAGATGCGCTTACCTAACCGCCATGGTATTCTTTTGATTAAATTGCAAGCTGTCCATAAAACCGAAGCACTTTGGCTGTAACTTTGCTCCGGAGAGAGTGTTTGCCTAGACATGAGGCCGCGGCCTGCGGTTTTTGCCGCGCATCTCATTGTACATGCGCCAGCAGGGGGGGCGCCATGGCTCGAAAGAACTGCGCTCGCGACTGAACGGTCGCAGGTTGAAATTGCAGGACGGTTATAGCTGCGGTGTGGCGATGTGGTTTGTTACCCGGCTGATGCTCTTATTTAGCTTGACATTGTTTCGTCAGTTCGTCAAATGATGGCAGCAACATCCTGGCTCCCTCGTGACTTTAAATAACAACTTTCAAACTCATTTAATCATTGACCTGTGGCAAGTCGCTGTAGGGTGACTGCTAAAAGAATACGCATTATAAAATGCCGTCCTCTCTGTACGAGCGACAATGATAACAAGGCCATGCTCGCTCAGTGCCGCTCGTCTAGTCTGGCATCCCTGTTGCTAGGAGCAGCATACTTCTGCACAGAAGGTACTTCTTGCAAGCAATCAAAACTGTCGGCTCACGGAGACATTTCCCCCCTGCTTTTTTGTGCCATTTACGATCTCCCATCATGCCTTCTGTCCGGGCCGCTGCCACGGCTCTCATTCGCACGTCCCACGGCATTTTCCTTAGGTTACGTCTCTCTGGTCAGGAATGATTCCTTTCAGCAGCATCCCACCGCTTGTGGTTTCTCCCGTCGTGACAGTGTGTGGCGGCCAAGAAGAAGCAGCCCATTGCTAAAGTGGTTCTGTGCTACCGTGGAAGGTTTCTGCACCACTGTTCTTGTGCTGACTGCCCCCCCCCCCACACACACACACACACTACCCTATCATGTGTGGGAGCAGAGCGTTGCATTTCCGGCCAGACTGCATGCCTTTGTGGTCGGGCTCTGCATCTTACACTGAGCCGACAGGAAGTCCTGCCCAGTAGCTGGCTCATCCAATCCTCGCCTTCCATTCAATGTCATTTCCTTGTGATGACATTTAAAACTTCTGTCACTGACATCACAACACAGCTCTGCAGGGGACACAAGGCAGGGAACATAATGTAGGAGACAACAAGCTAGGGGACAACAAGCTACGGGACACAAGGCAGGGGACAACAAGCTAGGGGACAACAAGCTAGGGGACACAAGACAGGAGACAACAAGCTAGGGGACACAAGGCGGGGGACTTCCATGTTCTATGTCTTTTCTTGGAATGTCACAGCTCTGTGAGAAAGGGCCGCACTTTGACCATTCTGTATGGAAAAATGTTCTGAGAGACAGTGTGCGGCAGTGTTGTGTGTGATCTGCATAGTTAAAACAGAATGTTACGTCTTGGACTAGAGATGTTTTGGAAGTCAAAGGCATGGAAAAGCAGATTCTGGCGCTCTTTATTCTGCTCGCTGTCTTTGAAAATATCCCTAGACCATCCATCGCAAGGCAGAGCCAAAAAGGACGTTTCACTCTCAAGTTCACCTCTTTGCCAATGAAGGAACTGGAATCTGTATCTGAGGCTTAGCTTTCAGCATGTAGTCTGTAGTCCACCTTGGTAGATCATGGTTTAATGGACACTCCATTGCGGAGTGAATTAAGAGATACTGTAGATTAGGAAGTTTGGCCGGACTGCTAATTATTATTAGCTAGGGAACATCCATAATGTCTAGACAATCAGTTTATATTAACAAGAAAGACTTGTTAATGGTTGGATGGACAGACGGACAGATTTAAAAATGACATTGCATGTCTAATATGAGCCTAAGATCATTTAGGAATAGAAGTGGACAGTTCAGGTCCAGAAAGTAAAAATCCAGACCAAGATTTTATTTCAGCCAACCAGTTGAGCATAAGGAATCACAGCCACAAAGGACTCAACTGGTTGGTTGAAACAAAATCTTGGTCTGGATTTTTACTTTCTGGACCTGAACTGTCCACCTCTGTTTAGGATGGAAGATACTACAGTGATTAAAAACTCTTCGCTCTAAGTGCTTATTTAACCAGAGTCGTATAATCCCAGTATAAGCAGGTAAATTCGTTGCCATGGCTAAATATTTCAGACATGCAATAAATAAAAGTGTGTGTATGTGAGCTGTTTAAACGTGTAAAAATGAATTAGTGAGGCAGTTCTGGGTAAGAACTTTATTGGGGGCTATCTGTTGAATTTAGGGTGGTGCCCTCGAATCAGAAATTTATTTTCTTGACCCTGCACCACCAGCTGCCACCCCGTTCATGAGGGCACTGACGTGTTGCCGTTTTAAACTGTGTGACTTCTCATAACAGTTCATTCAGTCAGAGGAACTTTTCACAGACCGTGCACATAGATCACGCCGCTGTTTGTGAGCTAAGGACTTGGGTGGGAAATGCTTCTGTCCCGGTCAACAAAATCCTCCTATAGCTGGCTGCGATGCCCTGTGAGGATGAAAGGTTCGGGATCAAGCAAACGTCCACTACAATCGCCGAGGCCTAATCTTGACACTATGTTCTAATGGCTTGTTTCTCTGCCTCCATGGAAGTTTGGTGAGAAAGAAACCCCCGACCCAGGCCAGGAATGTAGCAGAGAAGCCCTGGTCTGGCCCAGCACTGTTTGCCCAGTAAACCCAGTGCTGTGTGGGCTGGGAGATGCTCTTGTGGTCAGGCCCCGAGACCCTGGTAACGGCTAATGTGGTGCTCTAGCAATTGCATCGGGCGGGACAAAGAGACGAAGGTCAGCGAATACGAGAGCCGACTCCCCTTCCTCGTCCCCATGGCGCCCAGTGAGGGTTTATTTGAATATCCCAGACCTCAAGAAACTGGGCACATTGTTCTGGCCATGAGTGTGTGTCGCCTGCGCCAACACTCCAGGATATTAATCCACTTTGGGAAAGGAGGGGGGTGGGGTGAATGGAAAATTCCCTTCCCCCCCATCTCTGTTTTCGTTTTGCCCATCACTCCTTCGCCGTCATTGACACTTGTCTTCGTCTTTCACCAGAGGAGAATTTAAAAAAAAAATCACAAACATGCTGTAAAAGCTGCCGCGAGGCGCTTGCTACGAAATCTGGCCCATGGTTTTTGTACAGCTTCATTGTTCGTGGGGTGTTTGCTGAAGACGTAATGTTGGTCTAAGGGTAGAGGTTTTTATACCCGCTTCTGCGTGTGGGAAAGACGATTAACAAATCCACGTACATTTCACAATGATTCTTTTGATTTTAGGCTATCTTAAGTACGTGATCTTTTAAGCAGTCATACGGACAAATCTGCTGTTTTATATGGTGACTGCCACTTAAATGCGATAACACAATCCGTCGCCGGAATGCCCCCTGCTGGCAGGAAACGGAACATTTCTTGGGTTTACCCCCAGATCAGCTCTTCTTCCTGCCGCCTCAAGAGGCTTGCAAAGCCGTGTTTTTAAGTGAAGCAGGAGTGGCAGAAATTTACAGAAAGCAGGCAACCGCTTCACTATGGCAGAGCCCGCGCAGATTTCGGTCCTGGGTTCATGAACGGAGAGACGATTGTCAAAACACTGCTTACCACGGCGACTAGCAAAAAAGAAAAAGCATTGGGTGGGGGGGGGACAGAATGCATTTCTCAAGGCTGGGGAATTAATCCCGTATGGAAATGTTAATGAGTTGCTTCTGTGCTTTGGAGGGTTGAGGATGGAACTTTAATGGTGAGGGCTTCTCCAGGATGGGCATGAAAGCCTTTGTCCCCACGTGCAAGAGAGCAGGAGGCCGGCTTTAACCCCAGAAAGAGCACTGCTGAAAGGGCAGGGAGAAAGGGCTGAATGAGTGAGTGACAGGAAGGGAGAGGTGGAGAGGGAGAGGACAAGAGGACAGCTGTCAAAGTGTGCGGAGATTAGAAACATACTCATGGAAGGACATGGGTATGAAGGTGGGGCTGCAAGGGTCCTTTGAGGCAGCAGCACTATGAAACCTAATTCAGGAAGCAGTCACAGGGAAGGTCTCTGTTTAAGCAGACAAGGGCAAGTCCTCGTCCATGTTGACTTCATTAATCAACTTAAGCTTTTGTTCCCGTGAGGGCAAGCTGCTGGACCTTCATGTGAGACACAAAGAAATTGGGGAGAAATCAGAGGAGGTCTGCCAGCTGGTTATAGGTTTCAAATATTGACACGATTTTTTGTCATCGGAGGTTCAGGTAAATTCAGTATTTCCTACAAATTAATACAGATATCTGAATCTAGGGAACCACACCAATACAATGAATTTCTAGGAACAGTGATATAATGCTGTAAAGATCCTTTGAAAGAAGACCTTTGGTCCTCAGAGGAGAAGTGGTTGCTTTTAAATGCTGTGAGTACCTCGGATACAGATGGCTTCAGGCCTGGTTATACGGTAGTCATCCACGTGCAACGTTAAGACCACAGCTTGGTAATGTGGACCATCGATCACCAGGGTGTAGATTGAGCAGTTGGGCTTTGCTGGTTGCCACCAGAAAGTGTTATACCACATAAATAGATGTTGGTCCATCCCAGGCTGGAAAAATACCCTGTTTTTTCTGGGTTGCCTAGGAGAGAATGAGACAGAACCCAAGGTCTTCTCAAGCCCGCATTGTAGAGAAGTATGGGTAGGTCTGTAAGGACGTGAGAACGCAAGGGTTGAGGGCGAGAAGATGCTCACTGAAAGGCTTGATTGCGTATAATTTACAGCAGAAAGGGGAGCCTTTGAACTTCAAGACAAAGACAGGCTTAGATTAGCCCACTTAACAGCTTTTAAGCCCACGTTGACTAAAATTAAAAGTTGGGCAACCCTTGAAAAGTTAAATGGAGGGGCCCATTCATGGAGTCACTTCCCCAACATGAGGAGAGAGGAGATAGATTAGCCGACTGCGGCTAAAGCACTATAGCTTCCAGTGACAAAGGACCAAAGGACACAGAATGGGTGGCATGAGTTTCCCATGGTTCAATCATCTCAGTGGGGTGAGACCCCCCTACTCTTTGCTAATATATTTTGCCCATTGCTAACCTCTCCAGCACCTCACAGGCTAGCAGGTGGTTCGCATCTCAAGTAGGCCTGGATTGTTGGAGCCGTTGGATATGCTTTGGAGAGTAGGGGTGTAGGTTGGGGGAAAGTACGGGGTTTGGCCTGGAAGCTTGATGTAGAGATAATTCTTCCCTGTTACCAGATGGGCTAAATCAGGTTGGGGCCACAGCCTCACACAAAGACCCCTTAATGCTAAGATCAGTGTTGGCTAATAACCTACCGGTGACCTTACATCCTGAATGGCTTCAGGGACAGATGTAACTCACCTGGTCTAAAAAAATTCTTTAATGACAAGCATTTTCTGAGGCGCAGACCTTGAAAGAAAGAGGTCATCACTCCTTTCTTGTCTGCTTGTCTGTATCTGTCTGTCTCTCTTATGGTCTGTCTGGCCAGTGTAGCTGCATGGGTAACATCAGGTCCTGGAGTCAAGGCGAAAGTTTGATTGATTGAATACGGTATTATATGGGTTGCACTGATATTACCAGACGTTCAGAAGACCTTCAGAAGAAGAGATGGTAGCAGACATGTGGTAGAGGGGAGCACTGTTGGGTGTGGTGATGGCACAGCAAGGTCAGAGGAGTGCGTTAGTAATGAAATGCAGACTGTTCAGGAATAACAATATACTGGTACTAAATGGCAGCCTTTTTCATATGAGTGCAAGTGTCTGGCAGCTATCAGACCTGCGAACCTTCAGCAGGGTCCTACTCATGCAAATGAGTCTGAAATCTTCGCCAGACTTCTTCCAGAAAGTGGGAAACAAATACCTTTTAGATTAGCACTTGGAAAAGTCTTTTCTCCTCTGCCTGACTCGAGCCGATTCACTAGACGAGCCGCCATTGGTTTTGATAAGTGTCAGTCAGACATGTGATCAGGAGTCACGCCCACTTTCCCTGGCCTGTTAGAAAGAATTTAGACTTTGAAACAGCTGATGGTGTGGCTCCCTTTCCTTTGAAGGAGAACGTATTCTGGCTGACTACTGCTGTCGAACACACTAGGTGTATCCCACTATAGTTTCTATGATCTTTCTAAAATCAATAATATTTATTGAATGTTCTTGCTATATTAACATACTTTGACAGTTATTGTATTAAGTATCCATTGATTTTACAGATACCATCATTACTCGTAATTCACAGTGTGGATTATTAAAATGTCTTTTTAATGGTTTTTTTTATACCCATAATCACACTTTTTTTTTGAGTTTCTCTTCCGATTGTGAGGCTAAAACTCATTTACACTTCTGGGGTCTCATGAAAACATTCTGTTGGGATACTGAACACAGTCCTTTTCTCCCCAGCGTTTTGTTCCCACGATTTGGTCGATCTGCTCGGTGCCAAGTTATGGGAAAGGGACTGTGACTTCCTTTTGACCTAGCCAGAGTGGCTGCCCGCACGGCCCAGAAGCTGTGGCCCCTGCAGCGCCCGATCGGGAGGCCCCGTCGATGCTGGGGAAGGCTGGCACTATTTCGAAGCATGTAAATGAAGGGGGCGGGATCTGCTGATCTCTGCTGCGGTATTCCCTTCAGAATTTCAGAGGACTTAGCTATAGTGTCCCACAATGCAATACTTTATTGAATAAATGTCACAGTGATGCAGACTATTATGAATTGAGCCTGAGACTACAGATAGAAAAGTTTTTTTTTCCCCTAAAGAAACTGTGACTGAATTGGTTTCCCACACCACAAGAGGGAAAACGAAGGGGAATTAAAGTCAATCAGAGCACTGCAAAATAACAAACTGTGTGCCAGTGTCGTGATTACGTTTGAACATCTATTCCTTCTAGCTGTCTAAATGAATAGTTTGGAAAAATAACTTTCTTCACCCTGTTCACAAATATTTACACCTTGGCTGTTATACATCGTGTCCATTGCTGAACTGTTTACGGGAGGACCGATACTGCGCAAAGCAATACTCACCGTTTTGCTTTGCGGTAAATGAAGGCTAAAAATCTGTGTTTTAAAATAAATTATGTGTAATCCTAACAAATATCTGGCACCGCCCTTTGTCCTGTACTTACCCATAACGCACTGCTGCATGGTCATGGATACAGAGCTGAGTCGTGACCTTTTATTTAGGTGAGAAATGATGAATCTGTTACTCCTAGACATTGTTATCTTTATGATTTGTTGCACTGGATCTTCTTGTTATTACTTCTTGCTCATGCCAAATTCCCCGCGAAGGAAATTCTAAGCTTTATATGGCATATTTTATGGTTTCTGGGTCCTGGTGTTTGAACGAGAAGCAGAAACGTTGGTAGGGTTAGGTGGGTGCTTTTTCACGCCTTTTGCACCTTTGCACTTTGAATCTCTTGTTGCCACCTACTAACCTACAGAGTGGCAGGTGCCTTGGTTCCGTTCAAAGCCTGTTTGGACACGTAGGCATAGTTATAAGATGCAACAGTTTAAAAAAATCCGTTAATTTGACTTTGGCAAGTAACCCGATACGTGGAAAATGTACATCAGACATGACAGCTGCGGTTTATCATGTTCATGGATGAAGAGCAACTGATCCCAAGTATTTGGCTGTTCCAGAAATAAAAGCAGAGGCATTTTAACATCACAATGGAAGAACTGCGTAACACTAGCTTTTCCTGAACTTTATTTCAATAGATTTCTCGATTTAGCACTACCCCAGTTGGTGTTCAGTAGTTAGAAACCTTGTTTATTTTTAATCACAGCCTTCTAATACTCAAAACAACAAAAATGTATATATATATATATATATAACAGATGGAAAAATGAGCCATATGTACTTGATTCGTCATTAAATATATTCATACATCGTTATCATAATATATTAGTCGTAATATGCATCACAGAACACATAATGGCCTTCTGTAGTGGCCACAACTAAATCTCGTTTAGTGAATTTATTGAGAAAACAACAAGAATTGAAACATCTGCGCTGTAAAGGTTTGGTCATGGAGTGAGCTGTTCTAAAATAACCCTCGACTGTCTACTAAAAACTGAAAATATAGCTTTGTTGTGATGGGACATCTCTACATGAAATTGTGTCTGAATTTGTATGTGGAAACACTGATAAGCGGGGAAATAACATTTTTCTTTTCTCTTGATTGTTTGCAAGCCGACGGAATTGATGGAAGGCGTCTATTATTGTTTTAGTCAGCAGTGTCCATGCTCACGTGTTTGAAATAGTGAATGTGGACTCAACGAATCTGGGAAGTGCAGTGTAGTGCGGAAATTGTGCACAGAGAGTGTATTCCTCTGAACTGGGAGCTTGTACAAGGAAAACATTTACAGAAGGGGGATCAGGGTTTGTCAAACTTTCGAGTAGTGTATCAGAGGCACAGTCAGTCTGTTTATTTACATCAGCACTAGATAAAAATCTGTTAACCCTTTGCTTGCCGAATATCCAAACAAGCAGGTCCGGCTGAATCGTTGTGTTTTTCATCTATTTATATTCTTAATGCCTATGTCAGTGTGGACTAATGTCAGCTCAAAATCCCATGAACAAAAATTTGTTAGAGTTTCTTTGAAAGGTTACACAAGATGAGTTAAAAGGTCTGAGACGTTGTTTGCTCCAAGGGTCGTCGATCAAAGGGAAGTTGAGTAGTGACTGCATTTTTTTTCTTCCCTTGTCTTGTCACCTGACACGGAAACTGAAGTCAACTCTGAGGTTTCTTTTTTTGCAGGTTTTGAGTTTTACATACCATTCCTGTTGGAACAGCTTATTGGCAGCGATTCCTGGTACCCAAAGGTCACTCAGAAAGGACACTTGATTTTCCTCAGTCCCTGACTCTATAGGAAAATTCTCAATGCTATGTATTCATGATGTATTTAAATAGATATAACTAAGAAACAGAAATGCGATACAGCAGCTTGATTCATTCCAATAACGCATTATGTGATTCTGTAAAACGCGCTGGTTTATATACTGGTAATATTAGGTGCAAACTCAGCAAGTCCGCGAAAGTGAATTCCCAAAGAGAAGAACAAAGCCACATAGTGAAACTCCTTCACAAAAGGTACTAACAAAATCTCCCTAAAATTCTCTTCATGTTTCTACACAAGGCGGTGGAGTGCGTCTCCTCCTGTTCCTGCACTCCTGTCTCCTCCTGTCTCTCCCCCCCTCGCTCCTGGCCTCCCCTGGCTCGCTCTGGGCCGGTTCTGTCACCTTTAGGCTCTCTTGCACTTGCCTTTCTTCTCTCGTTGCTGGAACTTCCTGAGACGTCTTGCCCACGTGTCCTTCCACTGGACCAACAGGCTTCCCTTGTCAGCCACGACGCCCCCGCCGCGCTCAAGAGAGCCGTCCCCCCCGTCATCACTGCCCAGGAGGAGGTACTTTGTTCCATGCTTGATTTTGGGGCACCGGCAGGCCACGTCCTTGGCCCTCAACCACAGGGGTTGGTCGCCGCGCCGGATGCGGCTGCTGCCTTGCTTGTAGACGGAGATCACGTTGACGATGAACTTCCACCATTCGCCGACTTTGTCTCCCTTCAGGACGTGCACCTGAAGAGCTGAGAGTCGGCAGAGAGGGAGAGATGGGCGGGGCAGTTAGAGAAGATCATCTTGCAGAAACACTGGCACCTGTCGTTCTCAGAGGGATTAACCTGTGTCAATCTTAAACCTAAGAGAAGGTTAAACCAATGAAGTCCGAGGTGACTGAGATTGAGAATGGGACACAATTGTTGATGGGACACAATTCACCTCCCTGAGACAACACAAAGAAATAGCTGACCAGTTGTATTTTAACAAGGTCTTTTTTTTCATTTTGACTTTTGGCACTTTGATGTTGTGAAGAATTTGGGGAGGGGGGGGGAGGTAAAAACCCCAGAATGAGGAATTTTTAGCTCAGAGTTTGAGCGTGGTGTTGGACGCACTCAACAGCGACCCCACTAAGGAGCATCTGACAGACCGCCCGGCCGGCCGAGCGTTGTCACGGGGCATAATCTGAACCCACTACAGGAAGTTGGTGTCTTTGTCCCCAGATGAATACAAACAGCTGCTTTTTAAGGTGCTTCGCCTGTCCCAATAGCGGTGCGCAGAGCATTCAAGAGCGAGGGAGGGGTGGGCAAAGGAGGGCAAATTGCTTGTAATTTCTGGATGAATAGAGGCTGTTGGAATCAGTGCGGCGCTCTTTCACAGGACTGCCTTTCACCAGCTGTGTGTCTTTAGGCTGAAGGCGGCTTGTTTCCTCTAAAGAAAAGGAAGCAGGGTTGGGGTTGGGGAGGGGGGTAGGCTTTTTTATTTGCCAACTGAGCAGTAGGAAAAAATAGTTTCACAGACTTCCAAGAAGCTCTGTGACACAGCGAGGTGTCGCGGCCCGGGCGTGTCCGCGGCGATAATGTTCGCTGGCAAGGAGTTGGCTGAATAGTCACTCTCCAGGTCGGCTGACAAATTTGCCATCTGTTTTGGCGGACCGTGCTCCATTGTCTGAAGTTCGCCTGAAGGCGGACCGCGCGCCATTGTCCGGAGTTCGCCTGAAGGCGGACCGTGCACCATTGTCCGAAGTTCGCCTCACGGTCCCTTCGGGAAAAATGCCCAGAAACGACAGACTCGCTGCCACGGGGCCGAAATCCCTCCCCCCCCTCCTCTTCCACAGCAATGGTTCTCCTACTGGGGGCTCAAACCTCTAACATTATGGTCCAGTTACTAGGCTACCTGCTGTCCAGATGAATGGGAAGAAAGACTCTCGCTGTTTTCGCTTGTTTGGCTGAACACCCCCCCCCCCCCCGACCCCAGGTGCTTGGTGAGGGAGGCTGGTACAACAATGGCTGGTAGCTGCCACCCTGTCAGAGCGGCACTCGCCGGAGGAATGGGGGGTGGGGGGCGGCGGGGGGCGTGAAAAGAATGGGGAAATTGGCCAGTGAAAGACCTATTGAAGCATGGAATTGGCTCAGCTTTTGTCCGAATGGACAATATGGGGGGGGGGGGTGCAGCTTGGTGACAGTGTGGCTTCCACTGTGTTTCTCCCCCCACAGTGTGCTGATCAGGCTCGCTGCTCACCGAACAAGGGGGGGCAGGTCAGATTAAACCAAGCTCCCTGTGTCTCGCAAATCCCCACCCTGGGATTCAGCTGACTGCCCAGGTCGCTGGTACAGTAGAGCCAGCTGGGAATACGCGCGGCCAGCATCAGCTCTGGGCGTCAAGCAGGAATTGCACCATCTCTCTCAACGGGACCCCAGGCTGACCTTGTTGCTCTTGGAGTCCCAGACACACCAGTGACCTTTAATGGGTTTCCCTGTCCCTTCGTTGGAAAATGTGGCCAGTGGCCTCAGTGAGTGAAATATACAGGTCACACGACGCCGGTACCACGCGCAGCTACAGTGAGCCCCCGCTGCCATTTACACGCTCGACAGGAGCTGACTGCTCCCGAAACAAAACCTCACACTTGTTAAGCAGATAATAAATCCACAGCCAGTCCAATTTGTTTTCTTAAACAAGCTGATAAAAACAGGCTTTTGTATTTCCTGGCTCGTGCCTGCCACGTTCAGACACCGCTTCTGTTTACAGTATGTGACTCAAGCTCAACTCAAAGCCTTTGCATGCCAGTTGGTACCATGTGAAAAAAGGTTTATTTTCCAACATGCAACGAGGCTCCACTGAGGGCGGACATCAGTTTTCTTGCAGGTTAATTAAGGTGGAAAAAAACCACACTTAGAAACCTGTGTTGTGTGTAAATGGTCTGTGTCGGCGTCTGTGAAACATTTTTCATACTGATTGCACAGTAGAAAACACCAGCTCTTCTAACTGACTATGCTTTTTACTGGGAGAGAACCCCCCTCCCCGCCCCCCCTCGCACAAATTCTGGTTTAGGAAACGTGGGAACGGCTTGCCACCAGCAGGGGGTGCACACAACACTCTAAAACAGTGTTTCCCAATCCGATCCTCCCGGACCATGTTTTTGTTCCCCCCCGTAAACTGTCTGGCAGGAAGCTGGGAGGGAGCAAAAACGTGGACCGTCTGTGGGTCCCTGAGGACCGGGTTACATGGCTCTAAAAGATATATTGGGATCAAGGTCCAGATGTGGCTAGTAGCCTTCAGGAACCTTTGTTGTCATTTTCAGTTTTGAGATGGCATTGGCGTGCGGCGGGGGGGGTCACTCAGAGTAACGCTACTTATCCGGTGTGCATTCATATCGGACACAGGCTGCGACCTCGACTGCAAACTCCCACCCCCAAAATGAACTCACCGTAATCTTTCTTGCAGTACTTCTTCATGTTGATCTTCATTTTTCCCTTGGTCACCTTGCAGTAGGTGTCACAGTCTGGAGCAGAGCAGGACGTGTGTTAGGTTGTCATAAAAATAACCAGGTAAAGTCAGGACCAGGGATTCCTGCACCTACAACAGACCAGGCTGCCAGGTCAGAGTTGAATTGTGTTGTCAAGTATGACTGAGCTGTGGCGCGACCAGAATTTTCAATCAGGGGTTTACAAACCCTGCGGCCACCCTTTACTATGGAACCAGTTATTTTGCCATAATACCCCCCCAAGCCACCCCTGACCCCCCTGGCCTCCCAGGCACAAAGACTCATATAGGAAAATTAGCCACCCATGAAGAAAAGCTTTTTTTAGTGTCCGCTGATGTAGGACCAAGTAGGAAAATAACTCCCACTGGCCAACACCACTGTTCCATGGCTTCTGATCAAAGCAGCTGGGGTCTACCCAGAGTCACCAGGGGTGACGCTTGTGGACCTGCTGTAATCAGGCTGGCACTTGGGTACGTCATACTCAGGCCTAAAGCAAAGGCTAGCTAGCTCTGACGGTGACGATACACAGGTCAACTTTTGTTGGCAGGTGATGACTTTCCTAGTGATATCGGGCAACAAATTTATATTCAAAAAACTTTGATCGGCAGTGGGCAATTTTTCGCGATCATCCCGACGCAGTTGCCCCTTCTCTCACCTGGTTGGCAATTGCCCGGCAACATTGTTCAACAAATTGCCCTGTGTATTAATACTTTTAGAGTGCTGCCCCTAAACTGAGCTGACAGAAAACAGGAAGGATTAGCCAACCAAGGCTGAAAGCTACTAATGTATGAACCTATTACTCTGATGCCAGTAGCCTAGCACTGTGATTATGATATGAATGATTGTACGTTCTGAACCTAAAAGAGAACTCACAAGTTAAAGAATGTAATTGTGTTCTATGATATCAATTGTTGACTCATTAGAAATCGATTCTTGCTTTAGGCCACAGTAAATATCATGTTTCTTTGGGTTCTTTTCGTTGATGTAGCTCTTTGGTTCCATTCATGGGTAGCGTTCCTAAAAAATAAAATTCGTAATCTGTCCTGGGCTTCAAAAATTCTCTTCAATCTATATTTTTGGTTGTGCATCATATCTCTGTCTCCACCCCCATGAGGTGGAGGGCTGGGTGCAGAGGAGGGCTATTCCGGACTATCCGCCATGAGTCGTTCCGCCCTGAAGGACATCTGTCTCCATCTTGCTCTTGAATCACAAGTCAAGGCAGACACATCGGGGAACCACCTGGTTCTTAGAACCCCTCCAAGACCCAAAAGAGGTCTTGGAGGGGTTCTAACAATGCCCGCCCAGCTCTCACAAGCTGGGCGGGCATTGTTCTGAAAAGTGTCTTATTTACATCAGTCACTGTCCTGCTAACCCTGTACATCTGATTTGGTTTCACTTATGAGTGGCAGTGCACAGGTTTCTGTTCGCTTTGAATCTGCAGCTCCATGTTTTGACCATAGTCAGATTCTCTCACATGAGTGTCTATGTAACTTTTCATCACGGCATGCACATTTACGCCAAAGGCCCTGGGGGGTTTTTCCGTTCTGCTTCCTGTCCCTGCACAGGAAGCCAATGAGACAGACCGCGACAGAGAGGTTAGAGCTGAGGAAAATGGTCACCTGATGGCTCCGCTGTGCTGCTCACCGAGGTCGAGGGGGGACCCGCTGGGATTTCTGCTCACCGAGAAAAGCCCAAACGTCATCGTCGTGAACAACAAAAACAGGGCAAGATGCAGCACAGTGGTTAGTTGCTTTTTGTAAAACGACAAGGGGTCACGCTCTTGGACCTTCTAGAAGTTCCAGGTCCCCTTCAGTTAAATATCCAGCGGATTCTGCGAATGATTCCTAACACCTTCAAAGTATGTCAGTCTGTAAGCATCTGACTAGTAATTATATCACAAGGGATACATTGTTGAACAAACAATAGTGAAATGTAATTGAGCGTTTCTGGAAGAGAAGCAGGCAAATGGGAGATTTTATGGGGCACCGCCCTGTTCTTTTTGTGTCCATTTGTCATTGGATAGTCCCTGTACCAGTTTGGATGTGAAAACTTGATTCTTTCTGTCACCTCTGAGTGGTTCAGGAAGCTTAATGGCATTGGGATGCAAGGGTGGCAAGGACCGGAGGCAGAGCTAGTTCTGGGATTTTTTTAAGGTTGGGGTCATAAGACAGGCCATAATTCAAGCAGACGGGCCAACCTTATCATTAGCCAATGATATGTTTTGAATCGATGAGCGACAGGCGAGAGGGCACTGCGGGGGCCAATTAGTTTTCAGCTGTGGCCAGTACCCCTGTGGGCCCTCCCCTGCATACACCCCTGACCAAGGAATATAGAAAAAGTTCCACAAATAACAAATGTGATTAACAGAGAATGCACACAACGGGAGTCGATTCCAAGGAGAAAGAAGGAATCAGGTCTCCTTACGGTTTGCTGAGGTGAAATGTCATTGGCTGATTGTCTTTTGTAATGATGTAATAATATTGTAGAGCAGTGTTTCCCAACCCAGTCCTCCGGGACCCACAAACGGTCCACGTCTTTGCTCCCTCCCAGCTCTCTACAGGGACCTGGGAGGGAGAAAACTCTGACCATCTATGGGTCCCCAAAGACCAGATTGGGAAACTATGATGTGTGAATATGAGCAGTCCGTACATGGGTCTGTGGAGAATGTGACTGCGGCTGCGCTGGTGAGATGGGGCCGGCCCACGTACTTATGCAGGGCGCGATGGGCGAGCGACTCTGCTGGTAACCCTTAGCACATCGGTTGCAGGTGATTCCCGTCACGCCGTCTTTGCAGGGACACTGGCCCGTGGTCTGGTTGCAGGTCTTGCCGGCGGCTCCCACGGGGTGACACTCGCACGCTGAGAGGGACGAGATGAGAGAAGAGGCAAGAGAAAAGGGAGCACAAATGGTAGACCGGTAATCGGCAACGGAGACAGGAGAGCGGCAGGGGCACGGGGGCCACCGTTAAAAAAAACTCCAGTGCCCAGCGTGAGGTCACCCCGGGCTGAGAGCTGGTGCAAGGCGACAGTGGGGGTTTCTCAAAATGCATACTTCGTCGTACTTGTGTTCCCCGTTTTACGTCACCTTCCATTTCCGAACACCAGATCCAGTACTCAAGAACAGAAGTCCAGAGGATGGTAAAAATCCCTAGATGTCATTTTTGCCCCGCCCCAAATGTTAAGGATACATCGGTTGCATCCTTGCCGAACAAGACCAGTCCCATGATTCATTGCATCCCAGGTTTGTTCAAGGTCTTACCAAGACCTCAAGTGCGATCTTCGCGTTCTTGGTATTGAGAAACACCCAGTATTCAGTGTGGACTTGTTAGAGGTAATAGTAGTGTGAGCAATGGGGCATTCTTCAGTTCTTCAGAATCTGAGCATTGGCCATTTCACCGTATCCCCTTGGGCTCCTGTTCCATGTGATAATTCTTTCTCTTTCCCCCCTGTTTCTCAGCACCCAGCTTCCTCCTAAGCCCTTAAGAAAATCTGCTGATTACCGTGGCTGCGATGCGGCTCATGGTGGCTCTCGGAGCTCGACCAGAGACGAGTCCTTTATTTTTTGCCCGGCATCCAGGTCCCCATGTCCTTCAGACTCAAAACGTCACCGTTTATTTTCTTGATAATCCTCGATAAGGGTTTTCATGTCCCCATGCAGCGTGTGACCCTGCACCCCCGGACGGTCAGTCCCTAATTACTTGTAAATGTCTTCGTGCTCTCTGAGGCGCTCCCAACGTTCCCAGTTGTGCGATGTGCCCTATGCCCGCCCACCAACACAAGCATGGGAAACATTTGTAGTGGAAGCTTGTGGTTCATGAAGCTTCATGTTGTCCATCACTACAGATCACTAAATTTTATAACTGTAAACATCTTATATACTTATAACATTTATAACCGGGAAGGACTGATCATCAAGTGGAATGGATTTGTTTTTCAGAAACTCTTCATACTCTTTACTGTCTCGCCTTAAGGTGAGCAAACAAATTTGTTGTGTTGAAAAGTTTATTGTTAGATCCACCTCTTGAAATATCAGCAGAGCATTTCTAACAACATTAAAATAATTCCACACAGCAGACATTTTTCTAGCTGTTTAGGTCATGGGTGTGCAAAGTGGTACGCGTCACTAGTGAATTATCGGCGGTAAGTATTAGCTCATTTTTAACCACTGGCTGATGGCCGATCGTTGCTGTATCAGCCGATTCCGACAGATGACTGATACAATCGGTGCCGGGGCAGCATCTTTACCCTGGCGGGTCTCGACCCGGTTCTATACTGTGAGCCCTTTGACTGGAAGTCTAGAAGAGACCATCCCCACTGAGAGCCTTTCAATCTTTCTTCCATGTAAATTTTATCGCTGCAGAAATGACTTCATTTAGAAAAGCAAAATACATAAATCATTCATTCAAAAGCCCACACTGGCGTGTTTCATAAAATGACAATAAGTATTAAATCATTGAAGTCACCAAAAAAAGCGTATTTTTAAAATCCCTAACCAGAACGGATTATTGTGGTCTGTGAAGCCTGACCGTGTCGATACAAGCCATATTTTGGTGGTCATGTAATCTGTTTATGTGTTTTTGTGTGTTTTTACAAAAACAGCGTATTGGTCCTCAGTTTTATGTTCCCTGTTTTAAAAAATATATTTCTCATTAACTGAGCAACAAAACATTTTCTGAAGACGGGTGTGACTGGACTACTTAGAAACTGAAAATGGGTGCACTGTTCCTCCCTGGAGGAGGTGCAGAGCATGCAGCAGGAGGTGCGCCTCCGGGTGAGAGAGACGGGAAGGAGCATCATTACGTAATTCAGCCAAAGAACGAGAGACAGTGCTCAGGGGTTCGGGGACCCAATTGAAACTGAAACACATTTAGCTAATACAAGCTGATTTAAAACATTTAACTGCAATTGTAAGAAGTGGCTGCGGGACTGTGTCTGTAGTTGGATGAAAGGGGGGTGGATCTGTTGAGAAAATGAGGATAAATGATGTTAAAGTAGACCCCCCCCCCAGCCATTCCATAATGGTGGCACAACCTGGGCACAAGGGCACCTGTCCAGGGTGCCTCGTATCTGTTTACACACTGGGACCTCATTTGCATGCAGATCAAACAGGGGGCACAGTTGGAGCAGAGCCCTAGGGGGCTCGAACCCTGCCCCAGGTCCGCTGAGCTTCCTGGGGCCCACTGACTGCTCCGTGATGACAAAATGGAACAAAATAAAAGGCAGCGAGGGTCCCCCATATTTACACCACAGTCGATGAGGGATGAAGCCGTAAACCTAGGAAATATAGCCGTAAGCATTCCTGACCGCCTCCCGGGGACGCTTCCCCTTCAACTTAATGGCTTTCTTCCTACTCAATGAACTCCTGTGCAAATGAGGTGAGCATTAGAGGTTTATTTCCAGAGTAAAATATCTTCCAAACGGCGCTGTTCTCATCTGACCGTGTCTTTTCAGTCCAATCCCTTTCCCGGAAACCCCGCAGGGAGACCGTTCTCGTGACTTGAAAAATAAACAGAGCCCCCATGCCAATGGCACGGGGCAGAGTGCGTACGCGCGTCACCTGAAAAGAGCGCAGCGGCGATGCCGGATTGCGAAACGCAGGGCTGGCTGGTGCTCCCAGTCGTGCCGGAACGTTCCATCAATACGCATCATAATGTTTCAGAAACGCGTGTGGTTTATTCATTAGGAGGACGGAGCCAGTCAGAGGCTCGTTCCTATTGGTGCTCTGTTGTCCACCATACTTTAATTATAGTTTGTCAAAATATTTAAGCTGGCAAGCAGGGAGACTGTGCTGCCTGTCGTTTGTCTCCAATGGGTCATAGAAACGGATTATTTATTGTGACTCTGCTCTGATGCAGTCATGCTAAAGAGAAACTGAGGCTACATTAGCCGTAATTAAATTAGCGCCAGTACCCTGGACATTGTCAGGGTCGGCTCTGACCTCGGACTGGAATTTGTTTATACTTTTATTATGAGACATAGTGCTGGCCATGCAGAAATCGAGAGTAAACTGAGAGGGGAAGTCCCTTTTTAGGAACGACAGGGTGCGTGTGTGAGCGTGTGTGTGCGTGTGTGTGTGCGTGCGTGTGCATCGCGACTTGGCACAGAGTGCGTGAACCCAGCACTCCTAATGTCACCGAAAGGACACTGGAAGGTGTCAGGTTCGGGTCCCAGGTGCTTTTCTTTGTAAGTGTTTGTTCTGTTTTCAGAGAAGAGCTGTGAGCGAAGAGAATGTTCACACAGTGACTGACACGCCACTGAAGGCCAAATTCTAGGATGGGGATTTCTTTCTAATCCGTACGATACACTGAATGCTCCCAGACCACATCAGACAGGCTTGCAGAATCAGCCATTAAGTCATCTCACTCCTCCAGGCAACTAATTGAGAGATCAAGTTTGTGATGTTACCTACCATAATAACTCCTGGGTTAGTTCAAATGACACCCCCCAGAGATAATTTGTGGGAGGGGAATTATACAGGTGAACTGACAGAGAAATAGTTACCCTTGAGCACGGGGCTCCGGTGAGAGGACACTGTCTGTGGAATGTCAGGCGGTGCGCTGTGTCCCGGCTGCCTGGGAGTCGAGACGCAGCGAGGATGCGGGAAAAGTGGCGGATTACGGAATGGGGTGGGGACGAGGTCACCAGAAATCCGGGCACTTCGGCGGGCTTGGGAATTCTGCCCTGTTTACCGTTCCCATTTAGACTGAAGGTTCTGAGTGATGCAATTTTTCTATGTCTATTGGCCAGCTCTTAATCCGTAAGAGAAGCACAGAGTGTCACATCTGAAGGAATATCGCAGACTAAATCCAGCAAACCGTGGTGCAGGAGAGAGATAGATCCTGAACCAGGTTTGCCGGGTATTAAAGCCTGCAGTGTCTCACAGACCAGCTTTAGAAAGAAAGGTTTAAAGTCTCAGTCAATCTCAGCCTCAGGTGAAGCGGTTTCTCTTAGTTAACTTGCAGGCTTCTGCCGCTGCGTTCATGGCCCGTGTTAATACTGCATTTGCGTGTCTTTGCTTCGTTCTGCTGGCTCTGTTCTGGCCACAGAAAAAAATACACCCCCCCAACTATCACCAAGAGACCTACGGAGCCTAAGAGCTCAACACATCACATCCACAAAATGGACCCTTAAAGGCATCTTGCATATAATAACATGCACAGTCCATGCAGTGATAAATGCCTCTTTGCACTGCAATTAAGCTGGATGTCAGGGCCGCCCTTGACTTGATGGGCCTGTTTGTAAAATCTGTCTCCAGGTTGCTCCCACTGGCTCCGAAATGCTGCCATGTCTGTGATTTTTTTTTAAACCTCCACACTGGGTAATACTCAAGGGCAATACTTAAGGGTAATAGTGAATTAATATTTCAAAATAATTCATTCTGTCAGCAATGATCACTTGGGGGGGGGAGTTGATCTGTTTTCTCTTAAGCACTTCCTTCAAAGAATGTCAACACTGGGTTCCGGGGAGACTGTGAAACAGGTTAGATGTCGTTATGGCCCCATCGTACATTGGGTGTTTCTCAATATGCATACTTGGCCGTTCTTGTGTTCTCGTGTACCCGTTTTACGTCATCTTGAATTGCCGAAGACCAGTTCCAATACTAAGAACAGAAGTACAGAGGACGGTAAAAATCCCTTTATGTCGTTGCTCTTGCCCCGGCCCCAAATATGAAGGATGCACCAGGCGCATGCTCGCCAAGCGAGACCAATCCCACGATTCCCTTCGCCATTATTCTGTTCTTAGGAGGTAAGTTAGCCAAACCACTCTTGTCAAGACCATGAGTACGATCTTTGCGTTCTTGGTGTTGAGAAATACCCATTGTCTCGTGTGTGCGTGTGACAGCGAGAGTCGGAGGTAGTGCGGTACCTTTGCAGGCCTTGCGGTGCGAGATGTTCTTGGACAGGTCCCGGTAGTAGCCTTCCTTGCAGTAGTGGCAGTGCCGGCCCGCCGTGTTGTGCCGGCAGTTGAGGCAGACGCCGCCGCTGCGCCGACCCGACAGCTTGTACAGCTCCATGTTGAAGCGGCAGCGGCGCGCATGCAGGTTGCAGTTGCAGGCTGTAGGACAGATTGAGGGGGGCCGGGGGGGCCTGCTTGTTAGTGCAACGCTCTCACTCTCGCCGATAGGCTTCCTGGCCAAGAAACCCAGGCACCATACTTGTGAAGTAGCACAGTGATGCAGGCCTGCCAACTCTCACGCATCTGATGTGACGCTCACACTATCAGACTCTCACGCACACGCAAGAAATCTTGCGTCAAAGCTACATTATATTATATTATAAACCAAAAATTAGCTACATCGAAAGTGTTGGGGTAGGTTGCAAACCCTACAGACTATTTACAAGGTAATTTACGTCGGTTATGTAACACCAGGTGTAACGCTATTAGGATGAAAGTGGCAGAACCCAGCCTCAAAAACACCACAGGATCCACGTTATGTGGTGCTTATAGGTATACTTTAATGTCGGTCATCCAACAACCAGCTTGACATATACATGTGACACTAAAACAGACTGACATAAACCAGGCCGGGTCTAGCAGGGTAAGGAAAGGGCCGCACACTCTGCCACCACTACCTACATAAAACCCCCCTTTCTTTTTTGCACACCTTGCGTGCTACACATGACCAGCCCTTAAAGCGGCAGTAAAATAAAACATAAAATAAGTACATTATGTAGCGTTACACGGGGGAATCCCCATCCCCGTTTGGGCCCCACAAGCGGGCGGAATCACGTAAGACTTGCTGATGTTACAGATCACGGCCGCTGCCCATGTTTACAACCACCATCCGATTTCCGTCTCTGTTTTAAAAACCTAATCGAGTGCTGATACTTAAAAAAAATGATAATCTGCACAGTAATAAAATCATTATACAGGTCGTGAGAACACCCCTGTTATTCGAATGACATCACCGCTTATGAGAGCCTGTTCCAGTGTTTCATTAGGAAATAATGGATTATTAAAACAGATGGCTGGTGTTGGGCGGAGAGAGGAGGGTGTTTGGTGAAAATTTGGAATGATCTGGTTTCCTGGATCGGAGAAGCAGTTGAGGTTTTGCCTCGCTGCGCCTTCACATGCAGTGTCACACCCAGATGGAGCAAGCAACACGAACAGGGGGCCCATCCTACCTACAGCCCCTTGTGAAATCAACAGAGAGCTGGGTGGGAGCAAAAACGTGGACTAAGGTCAGTCAGCAGTTAAGGAACTTCATTCCACTAGACAGTTGTAGATAAAGAGCTCTGCCATTGGCTAGAATGTGTGGCTCAGCACATTACTGATCAGAAGGTCATTGGTTCAGATCCCGTGTTTGGCAGAATAGTCACATGGCCATTGGGGCTTTGAGCAAGACCTGAAAAATGTTCCGCGGGTGACAGATAAATGTCTGACCCCAAGCCTGTATATGTCTGAAAGGAGAGTGAGATGGGATATGCGAAAAAAACCGAAAGCATTCCAACGTACCTGTACTTCTGCAAATAAAGAACTGTTTCATTCAACCTCTCTGCTATTGTAAAATTATTGAGATGCATGACGGGTGACCCAAGCGTCTCAGGTTATCTGTCTACTGATCAAATACTAAGTAATGTCATGGAAACTGAGTGTAAATTAATAACATGGTTCACTGTGTGCCCTTATAAGTACTTAGGTTTACTTTTGACTGAAATTGACTGTTTGACTGTAAGTAACCATCCCCACTTATGTCTGCACCCTAGAGAGCAGGATTAGCGATTCACATCAGCAGAAATGTTGATGGACGCGTGTAACTTAAAAAATGCCAGTCAAATTATTGTTTTTCTGCTAGCCACTTAACGTTTCGCTACTCAGCCTTTGTCCTGTACTAACTCAGCATCAGTCAAATCGCAATTTCTGCATCCTCCTCGCTGGACTCCTTACAAGACATTTGTATGTCAAATTCCCTTTGATGTATTGACTACGTTGTGCTCAAGGTAATAGCCAGTTTAACGTTTCAGTTTTTTCATTTCTATGGCATGCTTTACTGTAAACAAGCGTGTGCAATAAGAGTTCTCCTTTGAGCAGATTCGAACTGAGGAGAGGGACGAGAACCAGCATGCAAGGTCTTGTTATGCCATGTAGAGAGTACCTGGAATTCTTCAGGATGGCAGAAAAATTAATATGTCCACAGGGAATTTAAAGACTGGAGTAGAATATGATCCATTGTTCTTCATAATATGGACATCAGATAATTCCCATCAACTGAGGAAAAGGCTATTTGCTTGGAGAAAAGAGGCCACACGTTCATGTTGTACGATTCCTCGACATCATTTGGCTGGACCGTCTAAGCCGATCCACCTCACCAAGGCAGCGATTAAGCCCGCCATGTGCAGTCACTGCAATGCGCTCCGCCTTTCTGATCTTGCTTTCTCGGCAGGTCAATTTCAGCATTCTTCTAAAATACTTTGAGTATGAATTTCAAGGCCGGCTGCTGTCCTGGATGAATTAACAGTCGGGAATGCTGGGCACTAGCGACGCGTGATGGATTCTTTTATGAGTTTCCGGAACGCTTTTCACGGTCTGTGCAGATCATAAACACTTCAGACTGGGGATATCAGGACACCTCCCTACTGGGAAAGGTTGATTGAATTTTTTATACGGCACTCATAAGTGATTCACCAGTTTTGCAGCGCGTACATACTGGAAACTTGTATATCTGTTATCCACCTATTTATTTTGAAGTTTGTTGTTTCTTTGTGACCAGTTAGCGAAACAATACCCTTCAGTAACACTTTACTTGCGGAGGCAGAAGTACCTTAGTAACTCAGTTGCTACTCAAGTACAAATCATCAACAAATATAGTAACTGCATGAAATACATGAACCAATATGATTGATTAATGATGAACGAACATAGGATCAGCATGAAACTAACACTTAGTTACTTTTGCTTAATTAATGCATTAAGTAAGAGTGTAGTACTACATTATTGTGCCCCCTGAAGTAAAGTGTTACCATATTCGTCTGTCAGACCCCACTGGTCTAGAATAGCTTTAGATTTCACCCCAAAAGCATTCTGTGCTGCACTCCTTGGAATGCTCTCATGCAAATCCCGATCTGTGTGTGGTAGGAGACCCAGCCATCTCCGTCTTTGCCAGATGATGCTGGTGGAAATACTCTTTGCAAAATGTTCTCCAGAACCTCCCATAAATGTTGTATGATGTTTAGGTCTGATGACTGAGGATGCCATGAAAGGCTTTGATCTTCATCCTGGAGCTCACCGAGGCACCGTTGAATTTGTTTAGCAGAGTGTTTAAGGGAATTATCATCTTGGAATGTGGGACCATCATGAGGGAGAGTGATTGCAACACTGGGAGGAGCTGGGCCGGTAAGACAGCCTCCTATCCCTTTATATGACCATGCGGAGCCATCATGGATCCTAAAGACTCCCCCGCCACCAGGAGGCGCTGTGTGGGCTGAAGGCATCCTTCTGCTTTCTCTAATCCTACACTGATGTAGGGAAATGTTATTGCCCAGGGTCTATGCTCCTTACACGAGGCTACGTGTCTTTGTGAAGCTCAAGGTGTGCAGTTTTTGTTGCGACTGCATCACAAGAGTCCCATCTTTTTGTCTGACGCTATCTTTTTGCCTGGTGATCGACTAACCTGTCGAGTGTCCATCTGTCCCAGTCAGTGAGCTTTGACTTGCAGCAGCTGTTCCTCTATGCCAGTTTGTTGTCTGGCATATTGCTTTCATGTTCCTTTTACTAAATAATTTCACAGTTTTCTGAATGATGCACAAACTGCGTTGTGTCTCTGGAACTCTGTTAGTTGTGTCATGTTGCTTTGAAAACTCAAGTGCTGATCATCAGTCCTCATTTATGACTGACCTATACTGCTAACTGACACTCGACCCATGACTCATTTTAGTAGTTGTGTTTGTAATTGCAATTTAATTGCTTCAAATTCCTTTTTCATGCGGTTTCCGTTATTTTGTCTGCTGCCTATATATTTACACATGTATCGTATTAATTTATCATTATAACTGTGGTTTCGATAATCGTTATACTACAGCAGACGCGCTGCACAGTTGTTATTGTTCAAAGAAATATGTTTCTTTAATCGGCCATTTTTTAGTGAATCACAGTGCAAACATTGCTTAATGTTTATGTACACAGGTATAGGCAACTTTTATTTTTGTCATTGCATTTTCCATCTTTTATATAAGGTGACTTTTTAAACATACTGCAATTATCATCACCATAATTGTACAGCTCATCATGTTACACATAATCGTGGCACACTGTGGCCAAATATGGTCAATTTATATGTTTAATTATATGTCTTGAATGAGATGATGCTATATTTTCAAGGTTTTAATTTATTAATTATCTGCAGACATGGAAGGAAGTACCTCAGAGAAAACCAGCTTGCTCTGGCAAAGAAGCCCCCCCAGCACAGAGCTGATTAAGCTGCCATTTGTGTTCAAGAAGAACCTACCCCCCCGGCACTTTATCACCAGTTACATGCATCTACAGGCGAAAAAAGCACAACCGTGTCTCCATTTCCACTCGGCGTGATTGCGATGCAGCCTAGCTCTGTGCCAAGCCTTATTATAGGTGGGAAAAGTGTCTCATTAAAATGTTACGCTGTCAGTCTGTTATGCTGTCAGATATCCCGAGACAGTCAGCATCATTACTGGCCGTTTACGCTGCATAGCACTTGTCGGGAAAGTAGACGAGGGCTTTGAGGATGATAGTTTAAACCCTGGGGCAGGAAACATTTCCTGTCTTGTCTCTTTGTGTCTAGGAGAAATCTGCCGGGGGGGGGGGGGGGGGGCGGGGGACGGCGCGGGGTGCGGGAGGGACGGGGCGGGGGTGCCCCCGTGACGGGGGGCACGCCCCACGGGGGCCCCAGCGGGTCGGCGGGGGGGACGTCCCCCGGCCGCGCCTGGGAGGGCACGG
>JAODKC010000048.1:1168705-1181492 GCA_026777985.1 Mormyrops attenuatus | reverse complement strand
CCCCCCCCCCCCGCCCCCGCCCCCCCCCCCCGCCCCCCCCCCCCCCCCCCCCCCCCCGGGCCCCGGGGCTGGTACATAAACTCCATCAGGATGATGCCCAATTTCAGGCTTAAGCCCCACAGATGGACCCCTCCCTTTATGCGGCGGCTCCTGCAACATGGCTCACTGTGCGTGACACTCCCCAACTGCCTGGCTGAGACGTCCAGTTCAATCATGTTTCTGTACTTGGGACGGCTTGTCTGGAGAGACAGTCTGGGCCCATGTTCCAGGCTTTGGGAATTCCATGTGGCAATGCTAACCCTTTAACACTCATGCATGGAGGTCACATGGTGCTGGGGGGAGGTGCCATGTCCACCCACTGCCCATTTGTTCCATGTGGAGGGTGACCCTCAAACTTGCCTTGAACTGCATGTTACAGAAATGTTCCAGAATATGAGATGAGCCCATCTGCCAGAAGTATAAACTATCTGCAAATAGTGACTTGACTCTATTGGGCCAGCACTACTGTAATACCTTCATGGTTGAGGGTTGGAATCTCAAATCTGCTCTGTGTATGATTTCTATGTTCTGCTTATGTCCGCTGCTGTCCAAAGACATGCCCTTAGGCTAACTGGTGTCTGAATTTCCTATAATAATTGTATGCATTTGCCCAATGAGCTTACGGTTCCGAGCTACACCATGACTATAATGTCTAAATTGCTGAATAAATCTAAGCCCATGTTAATCCATGAAGTGCAATGATCCTTTGTTTGCCCTGGGATGGGCTGGCTGTCTGTGAAGGGTGTACCCCTGCTTTGTATCCTGTGCTGCCTGGGGCGGGTTCCTGCCCCCCCCAACCCTGGCCAGGACATGCACTTAGAATAGCATGGATACACTGTCAGCGTGACATCAAGGATGTTTCCCTGTCCTTCATACAGATGTCAGGGTAACACTTTACCTGATAGGGCACAGAAACTTAGTAGTAACTCAGTTACTACTGGAGTACAAATCACAAACAAATATAGTAACTGCTTATGATAAAAGATGCGTCACAATTCATTAATTATGAACGAACATGACATCAGTATGTAACTAAGGCTTAGTTTGTGGTTAATTAACACATAAGTAATATCATAATACTAATTTATTTGTGCCCCCTCAAGTAAAGTGTTACCAATTTCAGAAAATACTACACAGCTCAACTCCCTGTAGCTGTAATGTAGATTCTCGGGGTCAGTTCATGGTGTCTAGTGCTAACTTCAAGCTGAAATCCCCAATCCCTGGGTGGTCCTAAAGCTGAATCTGCAGAGTGGTATTACTGAATTAGTGACTGTGCTGGTTCAATATGGCCTAACAGAGGCGGGGGGGGGCTCTCTCCGTCATTCCCCCTCACAAATTAGGAACAGCTCATCCACACTGACTTCATAAAGGCTTATTATTGTAACCCGGTCCTGCTTTGAATCAGATGCCATCTGCGGGCTTGTGGTTCCGAGCTCCAGAATGACTTTAGTGGCTGTTTTGGGATTTTGAGTGTTTTCAAGGGAACATTTGGAGGCAAAATTAAGCAGATCATTGTCTGTTGTGAATGCTAGAAAAATATAAGCCCATATTATGTCAAGAAATTATACTTTATTTTCCATTTGCATAGTAGAGGGACATTGGCATATGTCTCTTTGCCTACTCCGTCATGGCTCTCCAGGAGACACATGTGCAGGTGAGAACAAGTCTGGGGTCACAGCACAGGGTCAGCAAGTGTGCGGTGCCCCTGGAATTGAGTGGTGTGTTAAGGGCCTTGCTCAAGGGTCCACAGACATGTGACTATTCTGCCGAAGCTTGACCCGACAACCTTTTAATCACAGACACAGAGGCCCAGCTCACCGAGCCACTCACCGCCCCTTTTGGGGTGTGACAGGATAAACACCTCCTATTGCCCCTGGAAAAGGTAGAAATGGGAGAAATGCTAGAGGAACCACCCTCCCTGACTCCAAACACTTTCACACTGTTTCAATTTCGATTTTTATTTGTCTCTCTAATTTATCTGTGTATATAGCTAACAAACGCAAAGGTAAAGGAAATTCACACCACTACAGGGGAAGCACTAACCCTAAAAACAGTCACAGCAGAGGTCAGATACAGGTCAGACACAGGTCAGATACTCAGATCCAGGTCAGACACAGGTCAGATACTCAGATCCAGGTCAGATACAGGTCAGATACTCAGATCCATGTCAGATACAGGTCAGATACTCAGATCCAGGTCAGATACTCAGATCCAGGTCAGATACTCAGATAAAGGTAAAATACAAGTCAGATATTGGTCAGAAACTCAGATAAAGGTAAGATACAGATGAGATATTGGTCAGATACCCAGATACAGGTCAGATACTGAAATACAGGTCAGATACAGATCAGATACTCAGATACAGCTCAGATAATGGTCAGATACTCAGATACAGATCAGATACTCAGATACAGGTCGGATACTCAGATACAGATCAGAAACTCAGATACAAGTTGGATAATGGTCAGATACTCAGATACAGGTTAGATTGGAGAACTACCTGTTGAGCCACCTGAAGGCCATCAGACTTTTCAAAGCAGCAGATTCCATACCAAAAGGTAAAGCATTTCTGAGGTAGGCCAGGGGGCAGGTGCTGTAAGCCTGGTTTTAAGTGTAACTCTGGCTGGGGGGGGGGCAGAGGGGCTAATTTGTTAACCTGCAGCTCAGAAGGCTATCTCCCTCAATCAGTCAGGCAGCATTACATGTTCAGAGGTTAATTAAGCACTGTTGTTTCTGTTGGTCCACCTTTTCAAAGGTCCCCGCCATGCGCCGGCTTGCACGGGGACCCTGAGGATATCAGGTTAGCCCTGACCTGAGACTGCAAAAAAATGCAGCATTTAAACCAAATTATTGCTCCATTTCGCAACCAAACAAACCTAAAAAAGCACAATAACTGCATTTAGTCCTAAAATCGTCACGTTATTGACTCTTGAAATAAAAGTTCTTAGCCTTTATGGCACTGCATTACAGATCCGTACCAATTTGTGTGACGGCATCTCCATTTTCTCCCTCCCATCCTTCTGTAAATTTATTATTAGCAATATAAAATATGTTTCCTATCTCATATCCTCGGTCATATCATCGGGTGTCTTCTGACACCGTGGGTGTGATTTCCTCCCCCGGGTAAGGAAGCGGTTCTGGCCTGCAGGCAGGAGAGGCTGAGGTCCCATACTCACACGCCATAAGAGGGGTTTAATCGCAGCTGAACAAAGGTCTGCCGCCAAATGCCTCCATCTCTCTATGCAAAAGACTTTCTGCCGTATGTCAATCCCTGTCCTTTCCACTATACAATGGGATAGATCCGGCAGTGAATCACCAGTAAATAATTACTCTTTCGCGTGTATATACAGCTATACATACAGGTATACATTTTTTTCTTGAGCTTGTGTACACAGGACACACTGCTGTGTGTTTTTTCAAATGGTTGTGGAGACTTCTGGATATTGTTGATTTAGCTTGTGCTGTTGTTGGCCTACTAACATCTGTGTATGGTAACTGTGCTCATTAACCAGTTACATAGCTGTTTAGTACCTCTCCTGATTCATTGTGATGTAGGCTAAAACCCTGTAGGCCAAAACAAAGTCCTGTTATTCCAGCTGGCAAGCATTAACGATTCGTACTGACCCAGTGTTAGGTCAGTATGCTAAATAGCTAATATTTCCTATAGCCTTATATTTCCTTAACTATTAGAAATATGTCATGAAATTTCCATACTAAAATGTATTTTGCATACAACACAACGTGAATGTATCTGCTTGTTCTAGCTTATTTTAGGCTACAGTAGAACCATAGGCGAGCAGCTTTGGAATGACACTGCAGCTTATCTCCAGGACGGCTGCAGGTCAGACTCAGTTTCATTCTCTGCTCTGTAACTTGTGCAGTTTCAGGGTCTGAGTGGGTCCTTCAGATTCCGCCTATAGTCCAAAGACATGCGATTTGGCTGAACTGGTACTGTACCTCTGAATTCCCATAATTCCATGGCCTGCGCCCTGTCTTGGAAAATCCTTGTGTGGACATTGTCACGTGTCTTGTGCTTTCTGAGACGGATTCCGGGCTCATCAGGAGCCCACAATGGATAAGCAGTTTAGGAAAATGGGTGAATGAGCTATCATGAAATGTTTGGGTATTGGGCCTTTTAGGATCACTTGTTTACTCCCGGTTGGAGTACAATGCGGTTCTATCTTTATGGGTGTTGGGCCTTTTAGGATCACTTGTTTACTCCCGGTTGGAGTACAATGCGGTTCTAGCTTTAGGGGTATAATTTATGGCTCCATGAGGGACAGACTGTAGGACCCACTGGGAAATGATCCTGTTGCATTTATTTATCATATTTTCCTGCTAAGGTTCTCAGAAATAGACACATCCTTGAAGAAGAGCCACACTGTGAATAAGCGGGCAGCCATTTTAACTGTTATACGTTGGGGGGGGAGGGGACTCATTTCCAGAGTTCACACACGCACTGTATAATAAAACAAACGCTTATGACGACACTGGCTTCTTTTATTCCTCTCTTCCGTGAGTGTGTTACTGGGTCTCCTAACTTGTGACATTTTCCACCGTCACCTTCTTGGGATCTCCTCTTCTTGGGGAAACCAGACGCTGTATCTCAGACAGGCCATCCTGTGGAACCAGCCGTTCTCCTCACAGCCTGCGGTGGACCCTAGGGCAAACGTGAAGCCCCGTGGAATGGATGCACAGCGCAGACATTGTTATACTTGCTTAGCAGGAGCTTCCAACCTCAGATTTTTTGATTTGATAGCTTTCTTAAGTAATATAACTGGATATGTTGCTTTAGATTATGTCAGTTGTGAAGATGTGATGAAGTGTGTCTCCCAGAAGGCCTCCCACCTCTCCGTTGTTGCTCCGCTTTCCTAAAAACTGAGCTTCCTATCATCAGCTTATCCTCCAAGCCGCATCGGCATGAAGTCAAATCAAGTCACTTTATTTGCCAGCTTTTGTGCAAAAGTCCCACGGCAGCAGCAATGAAGTCATGCAAATAAGACAAAGGATAATTAAACAAGAGAAGACCATAGTGCAATCTGAGCACAAGTCTGGCACAATCCAAGGGTCGCTGCTCTGCAGGGAATGGGATTCTTGCAGCTCAGTAGGGAAAGACGACTGTCCACCACCCAACAAACTGTTGTCCATCTTTTCGTCAAAAATATGGTGCATCTAATTCCAAGAGTAGTAAACGGACATTCTGAGAAGTCAAAGTCTTTGCCCAGAGACTTCAAGGTGGGGTGATGTGAAACTGCCCCCTTTTGGTAGTTTCAGGTCTTTCACCCTTACTGTTGAGTGGTACTAGACGCAACCAATGTGCCTTTTATTTCTGAAGTGCTAGTTCAGTCAGGAGCAGGTGTTACTGGATGACCTCGCTGTCAGTCAGTCAACAGCGTCAGTCAGTCAGCAAAGCCAAATGCGGGCTCTTCAGCACCAAGTACTGGCTCACCAGCTATTTACACGAATATAAAATGAAAAGTCTTTTTTTGCACCGCGAAGTTTGATAATGAGTTAAAGCTGGGTATCAGATGTCACTCACAATAGACAAACGCAAACCACAAGATAACTAAAATCCGGTGAAGCAAATATAGGACAGAAGCCTGGAAATCATAATAGATGGGATCCAGTCTTGAACTTCGCCAGCAAAACAACAAAAATCAGCCAAGATAAAGGCTGGTGACCTTTTCACGGAGGAGGATTCTCTAAAACACTGGACGCCCCAGATCTCACATGTGAAACGTGTTTGAATTATGTAGAACATGCGGAATACGCTTGTTCAATTCAGGGCAAGGAGTGGAGAGTGTGCCTTTCCACCTGATATATAATAACGTACGTGAACGGTTGTTCCATGTCTCAGGATGTCCTTTCACCATTGATGTAAGGCCTGTCTCAATTTATTTAGTGACACCGATCATGGTTTAAAGACACAAAACCTTCTTAAACTAATGAGAAAAAGAGGAGTTAAATTTCATCACTCTGTTGCAGAAAATATGAAGCATGACCTCAAATTTCAGCTGATTGCTTTTATGAAAAGGGAAGAACGTCACTAAACAAGGGACTGGTGGCCTCAGGGCCCATTCTAACTGTTTTATATTATTTCCGGTACTTACGTTTGTTAGCGACAGCCCTGACAAATGAAGGCTTTTCAAGGATATGGTTTACAGCTGGGCATTTAAAGGACACTGAGTAAATCGCTCGTGGGAGTTTTACTTACATAAAATGTTCTGAGGGCAGAATGAAAAAATGATTGGTTCAGAGAGATGACCAATCACGAAGGCGGGACGAAGACATCTGATTGGTTGGTCCCACCTCCTTTAGTTGCTTGGGTCCACCTCCTCTACAATCTGATTGGTTCTCTTTCTGAACCAATCATTTTTCATTCTACCCTCATCATTTTTTTTGCAAGTAAAACTCCAATTAACATGTAAATCACGGATGGTACAACAGTGGTTTGGATTCTGCTGTAGGAGCAGGTGGAGTTTCTGTGGGCTTCCCAGTTGCTGTGAATTTATTCTTATCATCCTGTGTGTGGATCAGGGTGACTTCATCCACAGATTAAAGACCATAAAACAAGCCTTTGCTCATAAATATTTATTTTTTAACATGGATATCCTGAACTCAACATCAAATCAACGGCAATTTCATTGTTCTTGTCAATCTGGTTCATTTTCTATCCTAATATTTTGCTACAACGTAGCCTAATTCACCCACAATTCATTCATAGTTTTTCTGGTATCGGATTGTGTGACTACTTGTCACGATTGTTTTATTGCCCTTAGGAGAGAGATTTTCTGGCAATATGATACGGGGGCAGCGTGTGGCTCAGCAGGTTTAACTTGTGTGGCTGTGACTGGGAGGTCGCCAGTTTGAGCTCAGCCCTGGCCCTGGCCTAACAGTCGCATGTCTGTGGGCCCTTGAGCTCAGCCCTTAACTCCCAGCCCCATGGTGTCACTGCAGGTGGCCGCCCTTCACTGCCAAACTCACTCTCACCTACATGTGTCATGTAGAGCAAGATGGGGTCGGTGGAAAGAGAACTTCCCCACAGGGATCAATAAAGTGTCATGAAAAATCTCTCTCTCTATATATATATATATATATATGCATCTCACCTTGAATACTTAGAGGGTGACTCTTCAGTCTGACTGTATGCAGCACCCTGCATAAGTGTTACAAAGCTTTTACAAAACAAGCAGTAAGTGCTGGTAAGTGTTAAATTATATACAAACTGCAAGTATGTGGCAGCAAGGGAAATGTGGAGCTACTGGCATGGGCTCCTGGCCCGACTCGGGGCTGATTCGGTCTCCGTGTCAGTCAGCGATCGAGGGGCATGCTTTCATTCACTCTGCCGCATCTACGTGGTGTTCGCTCTGTGTGTGATGCCAGAAGCAGCTCAATGAGCTAGAGGATTAGGTTGGGTGTTTCTCATTCGGATAGGATGTGATTTCCCACAGCAAGAATCCTAGCTAGACACAAACCCTAATCCAATAGAAGTTGGTTGAGTTTCACTTGACCTTTGCAGAACATCACAACGTTTGATAGTATCTTTCTCCCCCCCCCCCCCAAAATGACAGATATACACACCCTATTCTGTAGTTGGATATTTTTACCGAATCACGTTATGGATGGGTCTCACTGTCAGTTAGTGATACTGGGAATGCCCTGAAACAATATCGACAAGACTTTAAGCACTCTGCCTAGCCACGGATCACACACGTCTTCCCCAAAAGCCATAGAGAAGATAAAGATGTATTTATTCATGGAGATATGTCCCACATCAGAGAGACAGGCAACAGGGGGACTCTCCTGACCTACAATAAGTGTGGGTAAACTCTGTACACCCAATGCTTGCATGGGCTCCACACTCTGAAAACGTACCTATTAAATAAGAAAAATCTTTAGTAATTACTAAGATTCTTCTCTCTGCTTTCTATACCAGCAGGCAAGCTTGTTCAGGCAAAATAGTTTAGCGATTCACTTCTCTTGCCAGTCAGGGGGAAGATATCTTTAACTGAAAGTAAATACCAGCGTTTCTAATTGTGATTAGTTGATGCAACATTACCTTCCCACAGCGCAGCTTAACTGCCAGATCGTTTCTGGTTATTGGCGTGGTACAACTGCCAGGTGTATATACCAGCAGTGAGACAAATAGCTTTTTTGTGTTATCGTCTTATTTTATTAAGCACTGACTTCTATGTGGCTTTCCTTCAGGCCAGTACCTTAACAGAATTTGAAACGAATAGAAGAATGAGTGCTTGTGATCTCCCGAACAGGAAAAGGAGTTCCTGTAGTGAGTTTGACAGTTCATATGGAATTCTATGAGACTGTGCTTTTAGCTTGAGGTAACAAATTAATTAATGTACCATTTAATGTTCTGTCCTAATGGAGGGAGCAGCAGTTTAGTGACATTTTTTTTTTTACTTTTGGAATCGTTTTATTTAACTTCCATAGTATATAACATCACAAATCCTTCCACGGGCACGAAACAGAGCACAGAGTCTCTGTTTGCACTCGCTGATTGAGTTCACATAGAGTGTGTTTTACTTCTGCTTCTTTTTTCCGTTGATGGATTACTCCCCACATGAAAATGCTTTAACACGCAAAATAATACACACTTTGCATGAGAAATGACAGATATTATTGATTTTGACTTCTATTTTGACTTGGACCAAATGCGCTTGGCGAGGAACTTTTCATATATCGCCATTAGCACTGCACCCGGGCTACTTTTAAAAATGTAGCTTTCAGAAAGGGATGAGCGCTATTTTTTACAAACGTACAAGATAAAGCATCTGTTCTGATGTGCTCCTACTGGGAGAGACGCCTCAAGTGTTTTGGGGAAACATAATTTCCCTCCTTTTTTGTTGGTGTCCTGTATTGTAGTCGCCTTCCATGCGTGATGCTGTGCTCACAGAACGTACAATCGTTCGGATTCCCTGTTCGTCTGCAGCCTCATGCCAGGAAAACTCCAGTCCACAGGGGCCACTAGGTCTACTGGGTCATCTGACTGCCTAATTGCTGTTATTACCGGGACAGTCTCACAACACTGTAAAATCAATTTATGCTCCTGCTAGTCACAATCTTGTGTTTTGTCATTGTTTTTTCTTGTCTTCACTTACTTTTATTTCAAAGTAATTGCATTTTTATCCATTAGTACATATGGGCATTTACTGCTGCGTTTTATGTTTAATCCCTCTGCTGAATGACGACAAAGGGGTCTCCAATGACACTTAAGCAACTTTTAGGGTGAAAGTGAACACTATACTGGTTAAAGCCCCTGCTTTAGTTGTTGTTATAGGAGAAGCACTATCCTGAGTCACTTCTGGGACCATAAATCATTTAAAAAAAAAATTCTAAAGTAAAATATGCGTTAAAATATCCCTTCTCAAGAACATTGTGTACTCCATGATGAAAACGATTCATCCTCGGGTTGCATTTCTCCCACGTAGGCTGAGTAAAAACTGTACTTGAACCTTCAGTAGACCTTCTAGTCTGTTGGAGTAGCACGCTTTGGTTTACTGGAATCTGTTCCTTACCGCGGTACCTGCAAGTGTGCGCGCGCGCGCAAATGTGTTCCAGAAAAAAGTGAGATTTACCGAAACGCCCGAATACTAACGTGCTCCAGGCACAATCGAAACCTTTCTGTCATGTTACAGAAAACCTGTAATTTTCCGCAAATTTGTAAATTACCACGTTTGTCCTGCAGAAATGGCATTTAAGCAATGAATTCTAAATATTTATTGTACTGTATTAATGAACAGTGAACGTAATTCAAAAGTGTCAAATTCTGGAGTTTAAATCGTCTTTAACTCGCACCGCATGGTGGTTAATTTAACATACGTATTGTTGGCGCCTGATAATCCCAAATGTCTTTTGTAGAATTTACCCCAGCTTCTCAATTATATATATAAAAAAATCATGTTCTGTGCCAAGAAATGAAAGAAAGAATTCGGGTGTTTAAATGACACTAAATAAAACTTGGAAAAATTATCTTTCTAATCTCTCCGTCATTAAACAAAATCCCTGGAGTATTGTAGTTTCGTACACAGACGAAATTATCTAAGCTGTTTAGATAATATTTCGAATTCTATATTTACCTTGATAATGTGTTAATACATTTCATTAGCTAAGTGTTATTATTTTAATAAGAAGAAGCAGAAGAAGATATTTGCATCTTGTTTTGCATTCTGTATAAGAGTTTTCTTCGATTTAATTAACTTCCTCCGTGTCGCCTCTTATACTGACTTTCGTATACTCTGCCATCCACACTATTATGTTTTAATAATGGTAGGTCAAATTGTATAAACAAATAATAGGAATTAAATCTGTACAATCAGGACTTCTGTGCAATTGAAATGGCATATTTAAATCGGAATCTATTTTGAAAGTTGAACGGAACTGTGCAATGTGACTGGCTATCCCTGGGACACCGACGATTGACTGTCCAGTTTCCCCGGGGCCGGAATTGCCTCGTCTGAGCGCCGCAATTCCTTAACTGCCCTCATCATCGCTGAACAAACACCTGCAGTTACGGCGCCGCCGTGAAGCGCCGCCTCCCCCCCCTGTGGCTGATCGGGCTGTGGGGAGCATAGGCGCGCACTCGCGGGCCAATAAAATAACGCCGAGACAATTATTATTATTATTATTATTATTATTATTACAGAGTGACGTCTATTTGAGAGGGACCTTGACTGTACTCTAGGTATAACCATCCAATAGGCGCTTAATGCATCAGAAAAGTGAACTTGAACTACGGGGTATTGATTGTAAATATTTCATTTCATTAATAGTCACGGTATTATGAATATTGGTTTTCGAGTTGCATGTGATAAGCCACGATATTATTTAATCTCTTTTAGGCCAACTGTCACATTCATTTATGAGACCAGCTACACGGCCGAGATCTGCGATATTCGTCTTGTCTATTTTTATAGCCTATTATACTGCGAAATGTCGCACCTCTACAGTAGTCCCCCCCCACCCCTCCCGTTGCATCCTGTTTACTCCAGTTAAACGGCAGAACGCCCGCAGAAGCGTTTGCTTAATTAAGATAAATAATAAGCAAACAAAATAAAGGCCCTTTAACTGTGAACGCAAAAGGTATTGGCGTAAATAAAATGTTTTCTTAGAGTTTTGTGTGCCAGTTCGATGCACTGATAAATTACCGTGAGGTGATATGAATCAGCTTGGCTGAAACTGCAATGCAGCTGCGGCACAAATGTTTATATCCGTATTTATGTTATGACACCAGAATTTTTATAATGCGTAAATATGTAAGGAATATATTAATTTTCAAAGTTTAATAAAGGTAGGCTACTGGCCTCCATCACAAGATCATTCAATCACGACTGAAGTAACAGACAGTTAAATGGCATGTAATCATCCTGCCGGACACGTGTTATAATTTTCACCCATGTATTATTTATTTTACGACTAAAACTTAACCGTCTGGGCTATATGAATCAAAAACTAAACATAATTTCCAAATTTGATCTTTTATAAACTTACGAATTCCGATTTCTCAAATCTACTTCTAAATCAATCGGGTGATTTATGAACGAAAAATGTATCCAATCTAAAAAGAAAAATTGCTTTTATTTGCACAATAGTGCAACGTCGCAATGTTATCTTTAATTATCCATTATATATATTATAATAAATAAACTATCAATTAGACCTATACCTAGGCTAAAGATGTCCACGAATCCCAACGTTTCTTTCTGTCATATAAATGAAAATATAAGCTTTAGTTTAAACGCAAAAATCTTATATATAGCGCCCTGGGGTGCGAGTCAGGATAATTTGATATAAAAATGATCTACTGCTTGTGGAGTTTTGCTGAAATTAAATCTAGTTGGGAATGCTAACGAATAAAGAAAGGGAAGTAAACGATTTGACTGACTTACCGACACATTCGTTAGCTTCTCTAGCGGTTGCGCGTTGCCATGGACGGTCATAATGGAAAGGTTTGCATCTGTCACACTCCGGCCCAGCGGTGTTATGCTTGCACTCACAAACCAGGTTTCCATCGCGGTCTTTTACACACCTTGAAGCGTGTCCATTGCATTTACATCGCCCTCCGACCTGCAGGTCTGAAACTGCATAGAAATAAGAGTCCCGCGCCAATTCCGAGTCGTCTTCGTTCTCATCGCCAAAAGTGTGCAACCGGTTGAATGTCACCTTTATGTCGGTGGCTGTCACCCAGTCCTGAAGGACGGGTGAGTTGTCAAAGTCATGCGCCGAGGGTCGTCCATCCAGGGTACTAAACGCTATAAGACCCCCAGATAGAGGATGCATTTCCGTATGAGAGTCCGTGCAAACGGCTTCTTGTTCGTTCTGCTTAATGATTGCTGCTTTGTTCGCTTTGTTGTACATCTTCTTACACTGTGTGGAGTAGAACTGGAAGGGCAGCCACGATTTTCCATAGTCCATTGATTTATAGATGGCCATGGACTCAGGTCGTGGAGAACAAAACTGAAGGCTCACATAGGTGACCTCAAACTTCTTGCCCAGCGACAATGAGAAGGTGACGTTTTGTGGGTACTGCACGTAGTTCTCCGACTGCCAGCACGTGAGGTTGTGGGGGTTGTTGAGGTCTGTCAAATATGCCGGTGGGTGAGACTTCTTGGGGTCCAGGGCATCGCAAGTGTAGCAGTTCCTGTTCCGTTCGTCGCCTTTCTCGGTCACCACACAGTATCTACTCGCGGGCGTCCCGCAGGTGCTGGAGACGCGAACTTCCTTTCCGAAAGCG
>JAODKC010000048.1:1140746-1153340 GCA_026777985.1 Mormyrops attenuatus | reverse complement strand
AGTGAGTGAGTGAGTGAGTGAGTGAGTGAGTGAGTGAGTGAGTGAGTGAGTGAGTGAGTGAGTGAGTGAGTGAGTGAGTGAGTGAGTGAGTGAGTGAGTGAGTGAGTGAGTGAGAGAGTGAGTGAGAGAGTGAGTGAGAGAGTGTGAGAGAGAGAGAGTGTGAGAGAGAGAGAGTGTGAGAGTGTGAGAGAGTGTGAGTGTGTGAGTGTGAGTGAGTACCTTCCCACACCGGTGTCCAAGTTGATGAAGCATTTCATGTGTCCTAACAGGGCAGTCGCACAGCCAGCATGCGTACACCACTCTCTCCCGATTAGGCACCACCTTCCTCCTCCCGTTCAAACACCAGTTATTCGAAAATAATATGGTGTATATTCATGCTGCCACATCTCACCCGCTGCAGGACTCCTTCGTACCAACCGTGGACTCTCTCCTTCACCCCCCAGGGTCTTTGTGTTTGCCGATCCTGCCGTGTTCCCGGACTCCCTTGGGACCGGTGTGGCGGCAGATCTGGAGCCGGCGGACACAGCCCCTGGCGAGCTGGAGCCTGTGGCGGCGATGGTGTTGCACACTCTGCAGGCAGCGATGGGCACATCCTGTAATGGGGTGGTGCTCAAACAGGCCTTGCAGGTTGGGTAGACGGTCGCCGTGGGAACAGAGTGCCAGCCGCTGATCTCTGCCAGTTGTGTGAATGTTTCTTTCACATTTTGAAATGCAGCCTAAAGGTTTCAAAGACCAGGCATTTCACAATAGCCGACAAGCGTGTGCGACCGCTCGTACCCAGGGTGCTGGATGTGAAGTGTTATACTGATAAGACTTGTGAATTAAAATCTTGGTGTATATGCCACAGATGACCCTGATAACCAGCAGAGAGGACGTTTTGTTCTTAGTCACTGATGTGTCAATGATGTGTTTCATCTGCAGTGGTAATGAGTTCAGGTTCCAAAAGCAGAAATCCAGACCATGATTTTGTTTCAACCAACCGGTTGAGCACTCTATGCATGTGACTCTTTATGCTCAATTGGTTGGTTGAAAGAAAATCATGGTCTGGATTTGTACTTTCTGGACCTGAACTTTCCACCTCTGTTGGTCTGTGACAGAGCCTTGGCCACATGGTGGAGCTGTTCTTTCATAACGTGGTGTCCACCCTGGCCCAGCACACGGGAGATGCGGCAGCAGACCGCGGCAGTTACTGCGCCAAGCTGCAGCGGATCTACGAGGAGATCCTCAGGACAGCCAGGCTGGGTGCGCCGGGGGACGGAGCGCTAACAAAGCCTTAGCCCACATTTTTCTTGTCAGCCAGTTGTAACTCTGCATTCTGATTGGTCGCTCAGATGCCCCTGAGGGCGGCCCCTTCTGCAGCTGTTCCCTACCCAACCCGGAGCTGAACTTCCACATGTGGAGGGAAGACAATGAGCTGTGTGAGTGGGCAGAGGGTGTGGCAGTCGCCCCTCCCCATTATTAGATGTCATTTCACACATACATAGAGCTGCTGTCACGAGGTTTGATTTAATACTTACTGGCGCTGGTTAAAGTGTTCTTTCTGTTCACTAACAGGGGGAGCAGTGATTAAATTTGTCCGGGCAAGCTCATTGAATTACAGCCAGGAGTCTGAGGAACCACCCACAACCACAGACAGCGGGATCATAGGGGACATGGGGACACGAGATCGGCCGTCTCTGATCCGGAGACTCGGCCAGCGAAGGAGGCCCACCACGTCGGACAGGATGGCGCTGATGAGGGAGTTATTAGAGGAGTCGCTTCCCAGGCCGGGCGTGGTGAAGCCGCGCACCACCGGTGCCCCTCTCCCCAAGGACGAGCGGCCATTCACTGCCCGAATCATAGTGATGGGAGACGACAGGACTGTCGGCAGATTGGCTAAGGCCTACCACTCTCTCAGGTGCCTTCAAAGTCTGAGACGGTCAGAGAAATTTAAGTTTAAATGGGGCCCTCCGAGGAGAGGTTTGGAAACCAAAGTCATGTTCTTCTAGCCATCCAGAAAGATTTTTGGGAGAATGGAAGATCAACGTACTTTATATTGCTTTTTCTCTTCATTCACCTATATCCTTCGCCAATATGCACTTACTACTCAGACAAATAGCTTTAAGCATTTTCTTGGACTAGACTTTTGCCCAGTACTGTATGTTAATAGAAAAAGGACAAAAGCCATTTTAAGAAATGTCTTGCTGTTTTTAATTAATTCTGTAATGAATTTGTAGGCAGAGGGAGGCAAGATGTCTGTATTTAACTACAAAGGTGAGCCTGGAGCTGTACTACATCCCTGTCACCTGTGAGTCTGCTGTAAGCCTTTCTGGGGAGGTGAGGATGGCGCCCCCAAGGTTTTGGTATCGCTCATTACACCCACCCATGCTGATATACAATTTGTTACTTTAACAGTACTAATCTGTTGATGGTGTTTTACTGTCTACCGCTTTAGGGAAACATTTTGCCCCAAACTAATTTGGCTGTGAGCTCGTACCTGGAAAAGATCGACCCGTGGTATGAGTGCAACATCAGCAGCTTGGGACGCATGATTCCCAAGATGGCGAAGATGGTAAGAGCCTGCAGGCACTAAGGCTCTCTTCTTAGTGGACTTAGCGGAGTGCGGAAAGGACCATTTGGGTGTCGTTTCAGCCAGCGAGCCCCGGCAGAACACCTAAGTCTGATTCCTTCCTGCCTGACGTTATTTCCTACTACATCCGCACGGCCATTCAGCCTGTCTACCTCACCATCTACTCTGTAAAGGTACTGGTCCCTCCTACCTGCCTCTGTGTGCTCAGACTTCTTATAAATATTTTGTATAATATCCTGCACCACCTAAACAGACATTCCTGCTGAGTTTTTCACACCAATTCACAATTGCAAGCAGGCAGGGTCCGAATCAGCCATGAACCCCCCTTAAACACACACGGTACTCCCACAGTACTGGTGGCGACACACGTCCCAACCCAAACCTACACTCTTGATTGTAAGACCTTCATTTGATCCAATAGAATTTGTGTATTTTTAGTGATTCAGAAGTATATCAGCAGACATTCCATGAGTCTGCACCAGTGTTTCCCAACCCAGTCCTCGGGAAACTCCGGACTGTCCACGTTTTTGCTTCCTCTCAACTCCCAGCGCACCTGTACCAGGTATTCGGTGTTCGTGACTGGCTGGGAGCTGGGAGGGAGCAAAAACGTGGACAGTCCGGGGTTCCCCGAGGACTGGGTTGGGAGACACTACCATAGACGGTCCACATATTTGCTCCCTGCCAGACAGTCTACATTTTTGCTCCTTCCCAGTTCCCGGAGCAAAAACGTGGACTGTCTGTGGGTCACCATGAACTGGGTTGGGAAACATTGCTCTGCAGTATGCTTGAAATATAGACTTCCTGTGTATCTATCCTGGATCCAGAATACTGACCATGTCTTTCCTTGTCAAAGATCTTCTTCTTCAATCCAGGAACTAATCCTGTGGAGGACGTGTTTGTCTGTCACCTAAAATTGGACTTCCCCAATATGAAGATGACCCATATTAATGGTACCGTAATGCAACTGCACCTGTGCTTACATTCTGACCTCTGGCTCGGTTCTGTCTAGCTTTTCATTGCTGGTCGTTTCATTCTCTTCCAGAGGGATCATTCAGGATCACAAGAAGCACGGCAGAGATGGAAGGAGTGATGATTTCTGTCAAATACAAAAGGGTAAACATTCCATTGAAATATCCCTCCATTCGTGTGTTTTGTCTCGATCATGTATATCTCTACAGGGAGGTCATGTGGGCCGATATCTAAATTTGAGATTAATCTTTAACTTTTGCAGTTGTCTGTCAGCAATAGGGAGGAAGACACAGTGGTTTCATTAAGAGTGTTGTCTGCTTTCATTGACGCCATTCCCACTACCGAATCAGAAGGTAAACACATTTGCTAATTGCTAATTTATTATTTGAGTTCTGTGTGAATACTCATGCTCGTACTCACCCAGTACCGGTGGCCACAATAACAGCGGCGACCTCATTTCTATTTTATGACAGATCCAGATCTCAGCTGCCTCTCCGTGATTTTCGGTAACTTTAAAAGCGCACGGGAGGTCTCTGTCAGAACGTGCAGCATTAAGATCAGGACCCTGGAGAACAAAGCCTTCTGCATTTGCCTGGACAAGGATTCACGCAGGACCTTCAAGGACGTACAGTGGTAAGAAGGGTTCAGAATCTGGCTTCAGAATCGATGTTGAGTGGCATATTACCGACAGTCTTAAGGCACTTCTAATTGAACTGAACACAGACATGAACTGAGACCACAGCCAAACCCTTTATCATCAGTTTAAACCTTGTAAAGGAGGGAGTTCAAATCACTCTCTCGCTCCACAGGCAGAATGAACCTGGACACTATATATTCCTGCACAACCTCTGTCCCTGTCTTACATTGCTGTTTATTGAGCTTTTCTGTTGCACAGTGTGGAAATTTCCCGCTGCCTCGATCCGGGGTTCAGCCTTCAGAAGTCCTCAAGGCCTCACCCTGCAAATTTCAGTCTGGGGGATACCAAGGATACTAGGGAGGATCAGAGCACCACCCACAGTTTACCGCTGCCATTGAACATTTTTGCTGGTGTAGGTCATTGATCCCGCTGAGGCGGAGGTGGAAGGATTTACAATGTTTACAGGTATCCCCAAGCCGCGGTGATGGGAGCCTCCTGCAGTCAGTAGAACACACTTATGCCTGCTCCACAGCCTTCAGACACTTAGCTAAGACCTCCTAAGAGCATTGTGTACACTGAGCTTGTCTTGAGGAAGGTGTAACCTTATTCTGCCTCATCTCAGGACCAGAATGCCCTGACGTACAAGAGCTAGTTCTGTTTTGTCACTTTTAGCTGCTCTTAAACGTATTGTACCAGAAGACCTGATCTCCTGGATACTCCTAACAGGTGATGAAACTGTCAACAGTTATTTGAATGGGGGCGGGCGGGTTTTGTTGATACATTGTCTCATTCACTGTGATGTAATATGTATTAATTTTATGTGGTGTGTGTTTAGGAAGGGTAACTTATCTTGTAACGTCTTGAAAAGTCTGTGATCTATACTCAACATCTGTGAATGTACAAATGGGAAACTTCGGTATTCATTGCACGAACACTATTGTGTAAATTTTAAGAAACAAATTTTTATTTTTGAAATGGGACAATTTAAATATTTAATTTGACTCAGGAATAATGTTGTTTTTACAGATCATAGTTCAATAGGAGTTTGTGCAACCACTTCTCATTGTTCTTGCTTTTTATAGTGATTGTCAGGGGAGACGGGACAGACCATAATGGTAACATGAATAAAGTCTAACTTGCCCAACCTGTTTTCTGGCAGTATTCATATAATATGTATCAACAACAATAATACTGTGCAAACTCTGGCAGTCAAAGAAAATGTTTAAAGCTATTTATCTGTGTAGTAAGTATATATATTTGCTCAGAAAAAAACACAGAATTTAACATTATAACACATGCAAATTATCAGTAACACAACAAATAAAGCAAAATTTCTTATTTTCTCCAAAAAGAGTTCTTCTTGGGCGGCTAGAAGAACATTGCTTCAGATCCTAAACCTTTCCCATCCTGTACATGCATTTGTTAAATTCATCACAACCAGCTCTAATTAATTAGTTAAATAACCCAATGAGCTAGATATCCAGAAAATATTAGTTGCATACTGACCTGTCTTTATCTTTTATTGATGTTTTTATCAGTTAAATAAACTAACAAATAAAAACAAACTATTGATGAGCCGAAGGTGGTGCGCGTCACACCCCGCATTCCTGCTCCCCGGTGTGGCTCGCTGTTGCTTGTTAAATCTTCCCTCCCGTTACATGCGGATCGCCCCAGGTGCCCTGCATTAAGCGTCCCTCAGTCCTGCGCTCCACAGTCCAGTCATTAATGTTACCGCCTGTTCGACCCATCGTGGTCCGTTTCATTTGCCCTGTCTGTATTGTAGTCACCTTTAACAAAGTCCCTTTTGATTCTCCCCGCCGCCTGCCTGCCCTCGCCTCCGTCCTCACACCTTAAACAGTGTGATAGTGACCGAGTCAAAAAAATACACGGGTGTATTGAATGGTTACTGCAAATATTGGGGTTAAGAGGAGAAGTTTTGAAACGGCTAAACTAACACATTGAGAGATACAATATCACAGTTTTACACCAACATGAAGATCACTGAAGCATTTTTTCTTTGGGTGAAACTTTTGCACAGTGTTATTAAAGGCGTCATCTAAAAGAGATGGGGAAACTGTGCGTATATGACATTACGGCCTTCGTGTGCTTCTATTCTGGACACGTTAATTTTGCAGTTTTCCCCTACTAAATAGGGAATCGACGCATTATTTGCAATGGTATTAAAGATCGTACTGTCCCACTGACCGTTGTAGATTTGAATAGAAATTGAGTGTGCTGGGTAAGCGCAGTGATATAAAGAAACTGAAAGCGAAAAACAGGACTAACGTTCTCAAGTAGTAAACGGAAGCCTCTGGCGCTTATTTTAGACGCGGGTGGCTTCCTTCCCCAGCGGTTATCTGCATGCCTGCATATGACGTTACCCGTATGCCTGCATATGACGTTACCCGTCCTTCTACGCATTGACCCGCAGGCGTGTTTCACCTGTTGCGCATGCGCAGTGCTGATCATGGCAGGGGAAGCCCCAACCATAATACTGCGCTTCGGGAAAAAAACGTGCAGGTGTGCGCAGGTGCCCTCTGCTCATACACAGAAAAGTCCATTAAATATGTTTTGGTGAAAGGTTTTAGTGTAGACGCGGCAGGATCTGACTGACATGACACAGGAGGGTCGTTCTGAGGTCCTTTTGAGGTGGTAAGTGAAAATATTAGAGTTAAGTTTTCCCCAAACTGTGACGTGTCAAAAGTTTCGAATAGCCATTTGCTTTCATTCGGAAGCGATGTTCCCTTTTAAAAGTTCTCCTTTCAGAGGCTACACTTTTAACTTGACTTGCTAATTTGTTATTCGGGGAATGAGCGGCGTGCATATTAACACGTTTGTGTCGGTGCCATTCTATAATTTATTGCGTCCTTTTGACAGCTTGTCGGAATGACTAATTATTAGGTAATATTCGTACGTTAATCGTCATACATATTACCATAATGATTACAAAGACGAAATAGTGATGTTCATGGGTGTATTTACGAACCTTTATGTTTGAGAGTTGATGCCCATCCCGTGGGTTGAGACCATATTTTGACAGTGTTAAGTTTCTCCAGGGGAGTTAAGAGGACGAGCATGCAGTGGGACATCTGGGGAGCGGTGGTGGTGGCCAGCGCCTTCCGCTTCCTGTACGGCTGCGCAGAGGCCTGCTTGCTCCCATTCCTCACCATATACATGCGGCACCTTGGCCTGGAACCCTCCATGGTGGGTGTGGTCATGGGCACCAAGCACCTGGTCAGCCTCGTCTGTGGCCCCACAGTCGCCTTTCTGGCCAGGCGTCACGACAGGCGGCGAGTTGTGGTTGCGGTGTCACTCCTGGGCTCTGCGGCTGCCTGCCTGGTCTTCTTGCTGATTCCCTCCGCCATCGAGCAGCCGCCAAGTCCCTTCTGTAATGACACCTCGGGGCCTGCAGAGGGCGCTGTGGTTTCTCACGAGCTGGGTGACTTCTCCTTTCAAGCCAGCAGTGTCGCGCCCAGTCTGAGCTCCGTTACACACCTGTCACTGGGTTATGACAACACGATGTCCTACAAACCCATGCCCTCAACCACAGTTTCAGTCCCAGAGACCGGTGGTGTGGTGAACATGTCCAGTCCGCACGGTCACGAAGGGCTCTCTCCGGAAGATCATACAGAATATGTAGGATTTGTGAGCAGAAACCCAGAAACAAATGTTTCTTCAGGTGAAAATGCCTCGCAGACCTTGCTTTCTGGGAGAGTATCGCGGTCCGCGGACGCAGTGGAGGAGTGGAACCGGAGACGGGGCGAGTTTCTTGGAGGCCTGAAGGTGATGGACCCTAGGCATCAGCTCTTTTTCCTGCTGCTCTTGGTTGTCAGCCTGTGGGTGGCTCTGACGGCGCCGCTGGACTCGACGGCCACAGACGGATTGTACGAATACCTAGACTTTGTGGATGCCACTGACCGGCACCGATCGGCCCAGGCCTGGGCCTTCCTGGGGGGTGCATTTGGGGCATGCGGCGCAGGTCTCCTGGTCAGTAGCTTGGCCTGCCTGCTTTCCACCAACCGGGCCATCCACTTCTATGGTTACGCCGTCCTCGCTGGTCTTACACTTCCCACCGTCTTGCTTTTGCCCATGTACAGGCACAAGAAGCAGGAGGCCGCTGGGAAGGCGCTGAAGGCCCTGCGGCTGGTGCGGGGGCACCCCCGGGCGCTGCTCTGTGCCGTGACCGTCTTCCTGGCTGGGGCAGCCAGGTCTGTAGTGAGTGACTTCCTGTTCTGGCAGATGCAGGACCAGGGTAGCAGTGAACTCCACATGGGGCTCGCCCTCACCCTGGACCTGCTGTTACAGTTGACTTTCAACCTCTTGAGCGGACATCTGCCCCGCTTCCTAACGCCCAGCCGGGCTCTGAGTGCGAGCACAGCCTGCTTGGCCCTCCAGTGCCTTTATGGGTCTTTCTTGTGGGGTCCATGGACAATCCTGCCTGTCCAGCCATTGGTTGGCCTGGGTGTTGGCGCCCTCTGGTGGGCAGTGCATGAGGTGAGCGAGGACATTGCTACACCAGGCACAGAGAGGCATGTGCAGGGTATATTCCAGGTCGTGTCGGCGGGTCTAGGTGCCAGCTTGGGCAGTTTTTCTGGAGGCCTGGTGCTGCACAGATTTGGTGTGTCGGTGCTCTTTCGTGGGGCAGCGGTGGTATTGGTGCTCTGGACCCTGACCCTTCCCATACTCCAGTACCAGACCCCACACCAGAAGCGGATCAACTATTCCCAACTGCTGGCGGCCGACACGAGCGAAGCCAGCGACTCGGAATCGGACCAGGACCGAGACTGGCTGGCGGAAGCAATGGATGACGACAAAATCAACAACAAGAACAATTGGTAAAAGTCTCACCTTCAGCTGACTGACGACGTTTTACTGCTGGATGAAAAGCTGCACTGTAAATGACCAGACTTCCCATTAAAAACACGTTTTAGTGGTGTGGATGAGCCTTGTTCTCGTAAATCCAACCACGTTAGTGTTATTGGTGTAATGATGACTGTTTGAGTTTCGTTTCTTTGACATTTGTCGAGCACAAAGTGTGTCCTTTGTCTCTCTACCTTATGTGGCAATCATTATGTCAAATTTTTGGATGGAATATTATGGGCAAACATTAAGGCACACTAACAAAAATTATAACCGAAATTTGCAATGTGAAGTTAGGGCTTTAATGCTACATGCTAGTCTGACTTATTGACAGTCAGGTACCTAATGGTGAATACCTGAAGAAATATTAATTTACGAAATACTTTGTACTGCCTGAATTCAGATTAGTAGTGTTTATGCCAATAATGGTCGGAAATATAGCACTGTAAATACAAGGCTGTGAAACACTGGGGGGGTGTGGGGCTCTGGGATTTAAAATGAGGGGGTTACCTAAGAAAATGTGAATGGACTTTTCCCATGGCTTAAAATTCGAGGCCATGTTTGATTGTTGGACTTTTCAAGGCCTGTATTTCAGATTGTTTAGAAAACTCACCTTTCAGGTGAAATATGTTGTCACCCTGTATTTGTTTCCTTTATAATTCCTAAGCTGGTTTAGCAGTGAGTGCTACCGATCTGTTCACTGCCTCCCTGGACATGTAAAAGACAGTGAAGGTGTTAATAAACATCAATTAAGAAAATTGCTACAAGCTGCTTTGGTAACTTCAGTGTCTGACATTTTTGCATGAGTTATTCTCATATTATGTTGTTATAGGTCTTAAGAAAACATTACATCCAGTGGCTGCTAGAGGGCAGCGTTTGGCTCCATGGGCTAAGCCTCTGTGTCTGTGATCTGAAGGTTGCTGGTTCAAGCCTGATCTCGGCACATTTGCTAGTCCTTGATCAAGGCCCTTAACCCCCAGCTCACTGGATGCTGCTGTGGGCGGCTGCCCTTCACTGCGAAGTTTGCCCTCACCTACAGAGAGCAAGTTGGTGGAGGTGTAAAGAGAATTTTCCCACAGGGATCAATAATGTATCTATTATTATCAGTAATAATAAAATTTGGTGTATTCTAGAAATATCCATCTAGCCATTTTCTAAAACCACTCAATCCCAACTCGGGTCACCAGAGTCTACACCAGGAACAATGGGCACATCAACCCTGGGCAATCGCCAACACACTGCAGGGCACACACACTTACAGGACCAATTTACCTGCCCTGCACACTTTTGGACTGTGGGAGGAAACCAGAGCCCCCGGCGAAAGCCCACGCGGAAACAGGGAGAGTGTGTGAACTCCACAGAGAAGGACTTGGGACTGAACCCAGGACCTTTTTGCTGTGAGGCAACAGCGTTAACCACTGTGCCAGCAAGCCACCCCTAATTTTGAAATGTGAGTTCACTTTTTCGTTGCTTGGTTTAAGGCAAATGTCATGCTTATGGCAGTTTCTGCTGACTACCAGTGCTTGGCTTTTTGCCGTTATATGTCCTCCTACCTGTGACAGGGTGTAGATTCTATACATGCTGGGTCATGGCCGTCCCTCTCAGTATTTCCGCCTTAATGATTTAACTTGAGCTATGTTTAACTCTGTCCTGGGTTCTGAAGTCTGCCGTGCTCCAATCTCAGGGTTCTATGCCCCACATCCCCCAGCCTGAGCCAAAGAGCAAAACTAAAAGTATTTTATCTGTTGTGAAGTGGCAGAGGCGATAAGGCGCCCGCAGTGCAGTTCATATCTGAGTCCTGACGCACTAGCGCCTCATATGAAAACCGCACGTCTTGCATAAACGTATATATATCTGTCATTCAAGTTTTTCTGAAAACGTTGAGCGCAATATAATTGTAATGTGCTATAGGTACATGTCAGTTGAATTGCAAACCCGCACAATGGTGAAATTGCAGTGAAAAACTGTTTTTCGAGAATTCCCTATGCCGAAGTCTTGCTCTGGTTTTTCCACGCTAGATGGCGCTCTTCGCTCAGACGGTTCGCCAGAAACCCGCGGACGCCGAGCGCATGAGAACGTGCCCGCCTGTCACATTGCTGTCCTCGTGGCTGTCCATCAGTAATGGCTTTGTAATTAGCATCCGACAGTCTGTAAATCGGTGTTTTTTTTCGGTTAGAAAACGGGGAAACTTTTTTTTTTTTTTTTTGAGAAATCTGTCATTCCTTGGAGTAAACAAGATATGGAAAAACAGCGTAAATCACCGAAGCGACATCAATCTGTAGAGTCCAGGAAGGGACTGGGGGAATCCGCCAACACAGGTAACGAGCGAAATGCACAGCTGTGACATGGTATAACATTTTTTTCAGGTTCCATTTTCATGGTGCGAAAAGCAAATGATTGACCATTATCGTCTGTAAGCAAATAAATGAATCTCAATTAACTCTGACATATATGACCTCATACGGAATAATGAAAGATTAACTTTTTTGCATGTGACTAGGTATTTTTTTAAACTTTTTTTTGACGAGTTTTAACTCTAATTACGTGCTTTAATGTTGTTTTAATGTGAATGAACCTTGTGAATGATGTGAATTTTCTGGGTTGCATCTCAAAGGCTGTGTAATAAATAGAAAAGACCGTGTCCTGGGATTGGCATTATAGTTGTAGTATTTCAAAGGAAAATATGTTTTTATTATGAATAAATCTGCTGTGAAAGAGATAATAGCCATGCTTCAAAAACTCATTTATCTATTAAGAGATGGATTTATTCCGGATTAAAACTGCGTGAAGTACTGATAAAATATTGTACACGCTGACAGAATAAACCATTTTAAATCATATTCTGTACTTTTAGCTCTTGCGCCGTCAAACCAGGTCTTGTAACGAGAGGAATTACTTAGGCTTGCGTAAGCATTGATTGTGTGTGTGTGTGTGTGTGTGTGTGGGTGTGTGACTGTGCGCATGTATGTGTCCTGTGATGCACTGACATCCCATCCAGGGAGTACCAGCCTTGTGCCCGATTGCTGCCAGGCTCCTGCTGACCAGCAGAAGCGGCACTAAGATGGATGGATGCTTGAGTGTCGATTCAAATCCGAAATTGTAAAATGACTGAGCGACGTTTTGTCATGATGCCATGAAATACCGCCTTTTGGCCAAATGGTGGCCGGCTCTGTAGGCGCAGCGCGTAGTGTGAAAGCGCAGGACAATGCGCAGAGGTTTGTTTCCAAGACAACGCGCGGCATGTTTAGTCCTCAGAGGGATTCTCATTTTTACGGAGAAAAGGTATTTTCGTTATAGGGGTTTAAGTTTGAATGCCAAAAATATAATAATTTAATAAAATTATATAATAAAAATATAATAATATTTTAAATGTTCAAAAAATGGTTTAAATGGACTGATCTCAGAGTGAATCCACAGCATAATATTGTCTTAATGGATATGGCCAAACCGTTAAATTATGGGGGGGGGGGGGGGGGTAGAAGCCCCCCCCCCATGCAAAACCTGAAGCGCTTGGGCCAGAAAAATAAAGGCATGTACATTTTGAACCACCAAAATATCA
>JAODKC010000048.1:1122299-1137063 GCA_026777985.1 Mormyrops attenuatus | reverse complement strand
TGTGTTAAACGAGGGGAAACCCAAAAATGTGCAGGGCTCTGGTCCCCCAGGACTGGAGTCTGACACCTGTGCTTTAGGGAATATTTGTAAATCTACATAAATCACATGGTTTCCCTGCTGTTTTTTGGGCAGGCGCCCCCCCCAGCGGGGTGACGTCTTCCAAGGAACGTCAGTCCTCATCTCCGTTGGTTCCCAAAACCGGACTCACCCTGCTCAAGGAGTGCTGCGGGTTCAACTGCACGGTGATGTAGGGCGCCGGCGCGCTGCTGTAGACCACAATGAGCGGGGAGTATCCGCATGGGACCATGACGACGTCTGCTGATAATCCAACCGGCACCATCATCTTTATATCTGGCGTCTTTTGATGGTCAGAGGACTTGTGAAGCTGAAACGCTACAGTACAGTTTTTGGAGGAAGATGCATCAGCGTTGTACTGATGATTCATGGAACTTGATGGAATCGTAGACGTATTGAGAGGTTCCCTAAGACAGATGCATTGTTCTTGCAAGCGAACAAACCTTTACTGCTCTGTGCATGCTACACATGGCGGCTTCTCATCCCTGTTTACACCTCTTCCTCATTTCTCCAGTGGAGCCTCAGAAACTCATCACACTGCAGGTGACTCTTAGCTATAAACAAACCCAAACTTCTCAATAACAAACTGCAAAGCTGCATATTTATGGAGAAGATGTTTTGAATCAAACACCTTTACTGGGGACGTGCCAGCATCGAGAGTCTGACTCTGCGCATGGTGGGGATGCCGCTTTAATTAGGCAGCTGTTTGTGACTTTGAGACGCCCTCCATGGGTCCACTAGCTCGTATCCCACTGAACCTTTGCAGTGCCAGGCTGCTTTATGCAGAACCTTCAGGATCCGGGCACCATACAGAGCATGGAGATCTGGAAAACCACAGAACATCCCCGATAACAGCATGGCGGCCATGCAGTATCTCCCGACGACAGCCCTGCTTTCCCATTGTTTGGTGCCAGGATTCCACAGTCTGCTTCATTACAGGCACCTGAAGCCCTTTTCCTGCTGGTCCTGTTTCTCTCTATCATACTGTTTTGAATGACTATTTTTGATTGAATGATTTGTATTTAACACTCCACAGTGTTCTAGCTTCTTTTGCTAAAATCTGATTTGTCTGAAGTTCTGTCATAGTTCACTATCGGTGTACGGGCAGGTAGCGTCTTATCTGCTTTTAAATGAATTAATAAGCATCACTTTAGTACTGACTGCACAGTCAGATTGGATTAATCTACTAGCCTCGCTCTTGTGAATATTTTCTGTCTTATTTCAGAGGGCAGACAGCAGCATCTAATAGTTTGAATCGGTTGCATCTTGAATAGCATCTCCATGGTTACCGACCATTACAGTCATTTCTGAGCGTACCATAATGTCGGAGTTCTGTAAAACGATCAAAAGCATCATAATTTACCAAGCTACACTGTGGCGTTTCTGAATATCCTGACTTTTCAAATACATACAGATACGACCCTGCGTCGAATGAATAAATAATTCTTTCTTATTGTGTGGCTATAAGAAAATGCACATTTGTTTCATACTGCATCATTTTCTTACCACGGCCTGAAGCACAGTTTTACAAAGGTTTAATAATGAGCTCCCTAAATGTAGCCTTCAAAAGGTATATGGCCCTATTTGCATTTTAACTGTAAGTGATGTAAGCACCTGTTAAGCAACTAAATACTAAAACTTTACATGGGGTGAAACTAAAAACTAATACGCTTGCATATATGCTGAGATTGTTTGTGCAGATATATAGCCAAGCAATAAAGGATCTAATCTCTCTAATGTCTGCATGTCATGCACTGCTTGTGCGATACGGATGACAGACATCGCCGGCTGTCTGGGAATGCGATACTGATCCAGCAACGTCAGTCCAATTTTAAGAATATCATAGACAGCCAGTGTCAGATATTGTCATGACAACAAACCAGGAAACTAATCTAGTGGTATAGAGCAAAAACAGAGGAAATTGATAGGTGCTATTTTCATGTCCTAAATTATCATTCACATCTTTTACCATCTAGACAGCATCCCGTCCAGGATGAACCCCAGATTTGATGGTGCCCTATGCTGCCTGGGACAGGCGCTACCCTTTGATCCTTTTAAACTGCCAAAAAGATAAAAATATCTTTATGGTGTCAGCCATTTTCTACTAAACCAGATCCAACCTTAACCATACTTTGGACAAAGCGTCAACAAAATTTATTTAGATTTTTTTCCCATCAGAATGCTGCTTCAATGCGCTTAATGGCCAGACTTGCAGAACTCCTTAGGGAGCTTAGGACAGTGATTTACAATCTAGAGGAATCCCGCTGATGCATGCAGCCAACTGACGGCCCAGTGAATTGATGCTGCTGCCGATCTTTCCTAAACATAACCTTAATCGACTGAGTCCATTTTCATGGCTGATGTCACGAAGTACCAAAGGTGTGTACCAGGACTGTTTCTAACAATTGAAAAAGAAATTAGGCGTTAAGTCAGGATTACCCGGGACTGGACTTTTTTATTAGAAGAAAGACATCAGGGCTAAAATACTTGGGGTTATAGCCCCCAGCGATAAGATCTACAATTTCAGAAAAAAAGGAAAAATCTGTACCTTAGCTTGTAACTTGCGCTGTACCCTCGAGGGTTGGCCAATTGTACAATTAACTGTAGGTAAATGTACCTTTTAAGGTACAGAAATTGACTCCGAGGAACATTTCTGTGCCACTGATGGTACATTAATGCTGTTTGTACCTTTGGGATGTTCATTTCTGTTCCTTAAAATGTACAATTATAAGGGTACAACCCCAGTGATAAGCCTAGGTACAAATTTTTACCCTTTTTTTCTGAGAATGTAACGAAGTTGATAGTGTGCCCAGTGGGTTTCAGATAGACGCGTCGATAAAGGTGATAAGGATTTCTTGTCCTGAGATTCCTGATCAGTCATTACCAAGTTACCTCAGTTCAGGGTCATAAGAACAATGATACTATTAACCACAAATAGTCTTGTGCTACTTAAAAACTGCTTAAGGATAAAATAGTTACGTAGACCTAGTGAGGCTGTTCACCACCGACTATAGGCAGTGTGAAAAAAGCAAGGAGGAATGTGCAGGGAATTTCTGATAAGCAAACCATTATTCCACACATTGTCGCGGTTTTATTGATGCTCCAGTAGAGGGCGTGGCAGAGACACAACGCCAGCCTGTCTGTGCTAAGTTGCACCTGGGTAGCGGTATGACTGTGATAATTAGCACAGAAGCACAGTGCACGTAAGAATTTGGGGGAAAAAAACATTGACCACAGAGGTATTAAAAAGATGGAAATTTGAACTGAAATACTTTCCCCACATAATGCATAATGGAGATAATAAAAAATGCATCAATCTAATTGTGACGAAGCACAAACGACCAGACTGAAGACGTGTTTTTGGAATATTATGAGAAGATCCAGTTGTCTGGAAAATACTCTATTGCTTGGAAATGCTGAAGGGTGATCTACAAGATGGATGGCATCAATCGACACAGTAATGAAAAGCCATTGGGATGAATGAAGACCCAGAAAGATTTTCACAAATATTCTTTATGAGAATATTGTGTTGTTTTCATTTCACTCCCCAGTACGTCCTATATTGTGATTCATCGGCTTAATAATTCATAAATGTCATTTCTTGATATTCTACTGACCTCTGCTGGCGATGGAAAATAACTTTCTATTTAAAGTTAAATCAAAAGCGTTATAAAAAGTTTATTTACATACAATACAAGGAACAAAAACTGTCGAAAGATACTGTGCGACTGCAATGACACCGACCAAAATGTTCAATGTGCCAGTGTATTGTCTATTACTTACATTATAGATGTCGCATTTTTCTTTTGAAGGCCGATTTTGAAATTCGTCAAACTTTAACGTGCCGACCCGTACTGACATTGGTCTTGCAGATGATAAAATCCATTACTATATTTAAACAATAAATTAATAAACTGGGAAAAGCTGAAAATGTGATATAAAATTAAAAAGGAACGTAATTCTAACGGCGCTCCGAATTTAAGAGGCGATATTTTAGTGTTTGTTTCTTACACTAGGGGGCGCTGTTATAAAAACACGCCTTAATTCAGAGGGAGTCAGCAAAGTCTCTTTGTATATGTATGCGAATGAATGGATATGTTAAGACGTTCCTTATCGGCCGTTTTGCTGTATTTGTGAATAAACAGCATATCGTAGACGAAACAGGAGCGTTTTCTACACCTCCAAGTTCATTTTTGCAAATTTCAGTCCATTTTTCCACTAAGCTTGTCGGTAAGTCATATGACTGACATCACCTTTCCCGGTGGCGGCCACTGAATTTTGAAACAAAATCCCCTTAACCAGGAATCCCAAAAGTTGTCCAGAATTACACGTTATTCTTCTTGCACTTTTATTATTTTATCCGCTTGCTTCCTGGCAGCCTTATGACTGTCGTGCGAAATCCAGTTACTTATTAATATAATCCAGTAGGTGTGTCTGCGTGTGGACATAGAAATATAGTATTTCTAGAAGTGAGTAGAGCTGTCCGTCTACAGCACACGCCTGTGGTCCTACTTACCTTCGCGCTGTAAAGGTGAGAGCCATTCTATCCGTCTTATATCTATGTGGTTACGGTCCCGGTAGGCGGGAGTAACGTGGGTCGGGTTTGTTCGATTAAGGAGGAGCCCAGTGCTGGGGGGTGTAACTTCGGAGTTTGGGGCAAAAAGGGAGTAGAGGTGGGCTAAGGAAAGGCATTGAGTGAAATCAGATCAAGAGGAGCGTTCATTTATTTAGGAAGTTGCCCTGGTTTGTTCGTAAATTGCATTGGGTGAGTTGGGAGCTTATTTTTAAAAATCCCGCTGGCTAACGGAGGACGCTTAGCTAGCGTGTAATATTTTATTTGAGAAAATGCGAAATTAAAAATGTCAAAACAGTAATATTTGGAATTGAACACGTCATTGTAAATGTTCGTTTCTGAATAGTGATGGAAAGGTAAGATATTCCATACCTGTCAGCCTTCGTAAGCTAAATGCGTGCTTGGTTGTGGTTTAACATCATCTGGTCCCTTACCAAATTTAGCTGGGGGGCAGCCTAGCCTGCTGGTCCATGTCGCTGTCACCTATATCATGTAATAGACGGTGCCTGCCAATGCAATACTATCGGAAGTTATCTTACAGTCGTCGCTTAGATAGGAGCTGCATGCAGATGCATATAATACTCAGGAACAGTTATTTTGTTTGCAGTTAGTTAACTAAGACGCTGTCATTCTTCAGTTAGCTTACCAAGCTATCCAGGTTAAATAGCTAGGTGTATTGCATTGCAAATTTATTGTTCTGCGCTCTGTGGCTAAATGGACAATGAAATGTAGACTAACAGCGCATGTTATTGTAGCCTGTATGCAAACGCGGCGGCTCCGCTGCGCTGTAATATTGTGCTGCAGTGCATCTGCGGTCCCTTAACCGCGTCTTAGGCTGCTGCCGCTTGGCACTGCCTATAGGCGGGTCTGCAGTGCCTCCCTGCAAACATAACCAGTACAATAATAAAGATGGGAAAACCGCAACTGCTTTTGGATACCAGAGCCTATCTGCGGAAAACGCGATCAAGCTAAATAGGGAGGATTTTAACCAGGAAAACAAATACGAAGCGTCATTTATATGAGTAAATCCGGCTGCGGGAAGCGTCCCCTCTGCAGTATTACCTGGCGGCATGGTTATTACTACCTGTCTGATATGCACAGTCAGGTAATCTCTGTGACACGACATAAATACAACTAAACCGTCCAGGTTTAACGTATAATTTACAGTTTAGCGAGGCGATGGGCAGCACAGAGATACTGTGTTTGCACAGCGTGTCCAGGTCCCGATCCCAATCTGCTGGGAGATTCATTATTTGTTTTGATACTGGTTAATCTGACTGGTGTCAAGGTGGACTGTACCTATTATAATGTGTCCTGCTAATAAAGTGCGGAGGTCATGAATAAAATTATTCAATTATAAAGACATCAGATATTGATAGTTACTGAGGAATGTTTATTGTTAAGGGTAGGATTTTTACCTGTTGAAGTGAAGAATCATCATTTTAGTCCGGCATGAATACACACACACACACACACACACCCATGTTTGTGTGTGTGTGTGTAGTGCGCGTGTGTATGTATATATATATATATATATATATCCTATATATATGTAGATAGGTAGATAGATCTTTTTTTTTGCTCCCAATAGGTAACATTTATTTTACTGCAGTTTTTAAATATTACAGTATTACCCGAAAGAGATCAATTTATTCTCTGGGTTGGTTAAATGTAAAACGATCGCTGTCGCTTTACGCATTCTGAAGCAGTTTATAAGATTAGTGGCGATGATAGATGTTTTATTGAGTGCCTGGTGCTTCAGACAGCTGAATTTGTGTGTCTCGTTGAAGCAAATGGGCTATGTCAGCCGTATTGCGTGGGTTTTGCGAGCTCTCGGATAGCTGTTATGTGTTTGAACAAAGTACTTACACCAGTTTAAGTTGTTCATATTAAACTCGAGGGCGAATTATTATGAATGTAACTGTTTATTACTGTTTCAAAGCATGTTGTTCGAAACAGTGCTGATACCATTTCCGGCGATATTTGTGGGAGGAATTTTGTGTGAGAGAAAGTCTATGGCACTACTGAGCTCATGTATTAAAGTGTTAAGGTGTCTGGGAGCAGTGTGTGGCTGTGCGGGCCGGAAGGCTGTTGGTTCGAATCCCAAAGTTGGCGAGAAATTTCATCACTTGGCCCTTGAGCAAGGCCCTTAACCTCAGTTGCTCCAGGGACCGTCTAATTCCGCTTTCACAAAAAAAAATCTATGTCGCTTTGGATAACTGTGTTTGCTAAATAAATAAAAATGCAAAACATCTTTTCCCCTAGGACTCCTGGTGTTTTTTGACACTTGGAGATGGCGCAGCGTGGTCAGGAGGACGCCGAGAAGTACTTGTTCGTGGACCGGGCCGTGGTCTACAACCCGGCCACCCAGGCCGATTGGACAGCCAAGAAGCTGGTATGGGTGCCATCCGAGCGGCACGGGTTCGAGGCGGCCAGCGTGCGGGAGGAGCGGGGGGACGAGGCGGTGGTGGTGGAGCTGGCCGAGAACGGCAAGCGGGCCGTGGTGAGCAAGGACGACATCCAGAAGATGAACCCGCCCAAGTTCAGCAAGGTGGAGGATATGGCGGAGCTGACCTGCCTGAACGAGGCATCCGTGCTGCACAACCTGAAGGAGAGATACTACTCGGGCCTCATCTACGTAAGTGTCCTCTCCGCCTGGGCTGGGGCTCGCTGATGTCGTGGAAAATTTCCATCACTCTGTGGGTCTTTGGATCCTTACCTCTTAATGTTGGAATTTAGCAAGATGTTTGCAAATGCATGCCAGTTTGCATCCCCTCTCTAGTAAAATATTTTCTTTTTTGTTCCATTCTGATGTCAGAACTGGCAGATTGTTTGCATCAGATTCTTTTATAACATCATTACATTTTTAGATGCTGATATAAGCAGTTTTTTACGGGACGAGCTGGCCCGACTATTAAGGCAGACTCTTGAGAAGAGCGTTGTTGACCTAGTCGTGAATCCCTCACTGAGACGTGACCCTATGAGTGACCCTGGAGTGTTTTGCTCAGGCGCCCTAGTGACACTCTCTCACTCCGGCGTGCTTACTAGTCTCACGCTGCTCCAGTCTGTAAATCCAGATCGTCGCTGCTCATAAACACTAAACATTACGGTTGCAATGATCTAGAAATTACCTGTTGTCCTAGAAAAGACGCATTTGGGTGATCGTGACCCAGTTTGTGACACGTATTCCAGTAATAGAAGCCAGACTTGGAGCGGTTAAGCCGCAGGAGAGCGGCAGGCTGAGCATGTTCCCGGCCCTTTCTCACGATGAGTCTCTTTCTCCATCCGAGACCTGTCTCATGGTTTGAGCACCGACTGCATTAACGCCTCTGTCACTTCTACCCCACAGGACACCGTTTGCATCACACCCGCAGATGGGGTGTATTTAATCTGCTGCCTGTCACGTGGCTCGCACTGGGGATGTTTGTATTCCTGATGAGCGGCTTGCTTGATCATTGGGTAGTGCTGCTGCTTCACACCTGCAGGGTTGTGGGTTCGAATCCCACCTCCGCTCTGTGCGTGTGGAGTTTGCATGTTCTCCCTGAGTGGAGCGGATTTCCTCGGGTGTACCGGTTTACACAGACCGTGGATAGGCTAATTGGTGTCATTAAATCGCCTGTAGCATATGATTGTGTGCGAGCATATGTGTCCAGCCTTGTTCCTTATGCTGCCTGGGACTGGTTCCAGGCCCCCATACCAGGGTTGGATGGATGGATGGATTTTTTATTGATTGGATAGATTTGCGTCCTGTTAAAACTGGGCTGCAGGTCACTGCAATTCCTGACTTGATAAGCAGGTTTTAAATATTGACTGGATCTATGGGTAGTTTCCTGAAGCATTTTAGGCGGAGTCTTGTGTGCAACACTGCTGGAAAAGAAACAAGGAAAGGTGAGATTATTTATGGACATGGGGAGGATTGAGCAACCAGGGGCCTAGTGGTGAGGGCCTTAAAGTGCTTAAAGTCTCCAGGCTGTGGAAGCTTCAGCGACCCTGAAGCGTAACTCCTGGCAGTTAAGGTGACGGCTTGCGGGGTGGAGGTGAAATGACAGGGCTGACCGCAAGCGGGTCTGCGAGCGCTGATGGAGGGTGGAGGTCATGGGAAGGGCTTGGACGCCCCCCCCCCCCAGCTCCCTGCAGAAAGCAGACGGCCGGGTTGGCTCTGTGCCACGCCCGCAGAGCTACAACCGGCCCTTTGTCTCTGTGGAGAGTCCGCAGCTGTCTGCGTTTCTAGCATTCTTCAGTCTCGCGCTCGAAACCGTTTCTTTGAGTCGAGAACCAGCTCAGCAGCCGGATCTCCCCCACTTTTACTCCCTCCCCTGCACGTCCCGCTTCACTCTTACTCTCTGCCTCCATCTGTGCCCCTCGTTTGCCTTATAATCTAGGAAATGATTTTCATAGCCTTTTGCTTCCAGGTGCCATTGACTATAGAGGAGCTCGGGTCAAGTTCCAGAACATGGGGAATTCAGTGAGAGATTTAGCGTGGAAAACTCACTGTCCTGCTCCTCTTCGCCGCAGTGGGCCTTTATCATACTGTTATTTATGGTGCTGTTAAATCTTTATGAGACATGGTCTGACCTGACATGCGTACCAAGACCTCATAATATTTGAAACAGCATACATAAGTTGCTGGAATTTTCTCCCTTCCACATTTTGGCATTTCTTGCAGTAAGTGCATTTGTGTAAAGACACACAGACAATAAAAACACCAAACGTGTCTGGGGGGCACATTTTTTGCCTAAACCTCAGGAGTGTTATATATTGTTGGTCTGTTTCAACCCCTGCAATTACAACCAGAAGGGTCTGTTTAAATTCCTAAATGGTGTCTAAATATCGCCTCTTCGGTTAGCTGGTAAGTCCTCAGCAGTCTCTGGATGTAGGAAGATGTTTGTCGGTAGGTTACGTTCCACTGTTGCCCCTTGTTTTATGAATCACACAAACCGACGTCCTACAAAATGCTACTTGTGCTGTGTTCTTATGATTGCAATCATACCTGCATGATGATTACTGTCACACGCATATATTAACAAATTTTAATGAAACATGATATTTTGCATAAAATATGTTTTCACGATGCCAGCTGGGATAGGACACTGCGGCCTTGATGTTCTGTGATGTATTGGCATCCTGTCCAGGGTGTCCCCTACCTCCTGCCCTTGCCTTTCTGGGATAAGATCCAGACTCATTTCGACTCTGTATAAGCAGTCGTGGAAGACGGGTGGACGATGATTTCTGTTTTATTTGCGATTATGTTTAGGATTAAAGAAATAGAAGATCGGCCAAACAAATTTCCATTAGTCTCTTACTTCTTAAGTTATAAACTCTGAACCTGTCTTGTGGGGAAGCCTTGGTACATTTCTTACGCTAAGCTCTTAAGATTCTTTCAATTAAAAGAAAGGGAAAGTGGGATCGACAACAGAAGAAACAGAGATGAAGGCCCTTGTTCAGAAACCTTAGCTGGGGTCTCATTGCACTTGTTATGCTGTGGAATTGATCCTGCGGATGATCAGAAGACCACCGGCCCTTCCGCATTCTTGGGGACCACCACACTTGCTGACATGGCAACAGGCATTATTTTCTCGTCACCTGGGTAATGGCTGATTGATCTGTGGCTCTCTGTGTGATGGAAAATGACCTTGCGTTCCAACGAGCTACAGAAGTCTTCTCAGTTGGATCCAAAGTGCATCGAGCCTTTAAAGACGACTGTTAAAGTTGTAAATAAAGGCCTCTCACTTCTCCGTAAACATCTATCTCCTACTGCAGTCCGTGAGGGGAAAAAAGCCTCCCTCTAACTTTCCCAGACTGCGAATGTAGGACTGCCTGTATGTAGGTACTACATTAGTCTATTAGGACTCTAACGGTTGGCGCTGATTGGATGAGAAATGTCACGTGACTGTGCATTTCCTTTATGCCCCGCCTTTCCTGCTTGTCCTTGTTGTATTCTATGGTCTTAGTCAGGAACTGGAGACTCTGCTGGGCTGCTCAGCTGTTACATTCTGACCTTCTGCTGATCCCCTCCTCACCGTTGGAGATTTACAGTCCCCCCTCCCAAGTTACCATATCGAAAACACGGATGTAAACGAGACGGGCACAGAGCATGGATTAGGTCCTGCAGTCCTCCCCGTGTCCGTTATTTTGGGTTCCCGGGTCCTTTGTAGGGCCTCCTGGCCACTACGGTCCACGCCCTGTACCCAAATCCCCAAGCTGGCCTTCCCTTTCCTGCCCTTTGCTTCCGGGCCTTGATCCTCTCCTGTTTCTGTGGCTCGGCTGTGGTTGGTGGTGCGTGGGCGAGGCTCTTACACCAGGCAAACAGCCCTTGTCTCACACATAAATAAGCTTTTCTTGGTTCCTGTCATCAGATCCCGGAGAATCAATTTCAAAAAATGGTTTGTCCTGCTTTTGAACAGACCTGAACTGCCTTTGCCTGACGGCCGTGTGTATAAAGGGTGAGCTGTGTCAGCCTCACTGGAAAAGAGGATCTGCTGAACCAATGTTAGTAATGTGGCTACAGACAGATAAAGCTATTAGATATCAGGGTCCGGCACTTCCGGCTGCAGTGGTTTGGGGCTTGTTTATCAGGTCCTCTGCTACCAAACCCTCTTCTGCTGGGCAGCCTGACCACCACTGGCCGTTCGACTGACTGCCGCCTTTGCTCTCTCCTCTTCCAGAGTCAATATGCATACTTGACCATACTTGTCTTCTCGTGTACACATCTTCTATTGGCAGTTCCCATACTCAAGAACAGAAGTACAGAGGACAGTAAAAATCCCCAGATGTTGTTCTTGCTCCGCCCCCAAATGTAAACGATACGTCAGTTGCATCCTCGTCAAACGAGGCCGATTCATTGCATCCCAGGTTTGTTCTTGGGAGGTAGGTTAGTAAAACCGCTCTAGCCAAAATGACAAGTACAATCTTTGTGTTTGAGAAACACCCACTGTTTCGTCTGAAAAGTGGGTGATTAGCTTGCAAGATGCCACGGTCATTTAGTGATTAATGCAACTGTTTCTGCAAGCGGAGATATTTGTCGGTTCCTTCGTGGGGCTGATGACACCATGTAACTCTCTGGTTAAGATGAAAAACTTTGATCTTGATGGTGAATGTTTTTTTACATGTGATGCTCTGATTACTCTTCCAGACCTACTCAGGGCTCTTCTGCGTGGTGATCAACCCCTACAAGAACCTGCCCATCTACTCTGAGAACATCATTGAGATGTACAGGGGCAAGAAGAGGCACGAGATGCCCCCCCACATCTACGCCATCTCCGAGTCAGCCTACAGATGCATGCTCCAAGGTAAGCTGGTGCGAATGAGCAACTCAACACTATCGGAGGAAATAGCCCACACACACAACTGCCACACACACAACTGAAATAGCCCAGGGGGCTCCAATCGTGTTAATGAGCCTCTGCTGATGGCCCCAATGACCCAGTTGACGTCTCTATGCAGAAAAGGTCAGAGAAGCACGGACAGGGATTATTTACTGCATAAAACGCCGTTATTGGCCCGCATGTGGATAATCGGTTATCCACAGCCCCTCTTTCGGACGTGCGGGAGTCACTGAGCTCACGGCGCGGTTTATATGTGCGTCACACACGGCTGACTCGCTAACGCGGCTGTGGATCCTGGGCCTGAAAACCAAATGTCTTCAGACAGAAGAGGATTTCCAGGAGCTGTGTTGACAACACGTTGTTTTGAAGGGATTTCACCCCATACACTAGGCAACATTACACTGTTGGTGTGACAGAAATAGGTCACTGTCACAGAGACGTTTGCAGGTCAGTTCCCCAGAGGGCAATAAACTCAGACTGTAAATAATTCTTCTATGTCAAAATTAAAAAATTGTATAAATGTAAAATCATATCTACTTATCAAATAACGAAAAAAGTAGCTTAAAAATAGTATTGCCTTTTTGGGTCATAGCAGGACTGGGATTTTGGGAATGTCATTTTTGAATAGATGCTGCATTTTGGATGCGGCCTCTACCTCGATCGCTGGATCTCTGCTGCAAGTCAGTGAGGTTGGCCAGTGGGCGCCTTGTGTTTGAAGGCACTTCTGTAGATAGATGAGAGGCTAGAAAGGGACCCCTATTCTTGGCCGTGCAGGTGTCTCGCTTTTCGTAACACGGCCTGTCACTTCCAGAGATTTGCGGGCCTACGGTGTTCCATTCAGCAGCTCGATGCAGCACCTCCTGCGGCCGCCCAGGCATTCAGCGCAAGTGTGGAGCGTCCTGATTGGAAACATAAGCTGTGGACTGAGTTCATTAAGGGAGAAGAGTCTCGCGTTCGGCTGGGAGGATCCCGCAGCCCGCCCTCTAACCCTCTGCCTCCCGCCTTCCGTTCCCCGCAGCCCGCACTCTAACCCTCTGCCTCCCGCCTTCCGTTCCCCGCAGCCCGCACTCTAACCCTCTGCCTCCCACCTTCCGTTCCCCGCAGCCCGCACTCTAAACGTCTGCCTCCCGTCTGCCTATGTCCAAAACATATCCAGGTTTTTGAGAGAATTTCTGTGGACTTCTGTGGAAATTTAAAAAAAAATTTTCAGTGGATTACATGAGGACTGAGTGAGTTTTGTGTCCCGATACTGTGGCATATGATGAGGAAGCTGGACTTTAGGCCATTGGCGGTTTGACAGAAAATGGACTGAGTGAGGGGAGTGGTGTGTGTGAGGGGAGTCTGCATGTTCTCCCCGTGTCGTCATGGGGGGGGGGTTTCCTCTGGGGACTCTGGTTTTCCCCCACGGTCCAAAAACATGCTGAGGTTAATTGGAGTTACCAGGTATGTGTGGGTGAGTGAATGGTGTGAGTGCGCCCTGCGATGGGTCGACGCCTCGTCCTGGGTTGGTCCCTACCTTGTGCCCGTAGCCTCTGGGATTGGCTCCAGAACCCCCAGACCCTGAACAGAACAAGTGGTTACAGAAGATGGATGGATGTTCTGGATATTAGCTCCTCAGTAGGAGAGTCAGGAATCCCCTCCCTTCTTGGGGTAGCAGTGGACTACAGATGGTGTTCATCAGGTGTTTGGTGTCATACAGTAGATAGATAGATAGATGGATAGATAGATGTATAGATGGATGGATGGATGGATGGATGGATGGATGGATGGATAGATAGATAGTCAGACAGTCAGTCCACACTGATACACTCGTTTATGTTTTTCTGACCAGCTATGCTTTCGTCATACTTTCCATGCTCATGTGGATGATTATAGCGCTGTGTCATGCGTTACAGGGGGTTGGGGGGGATTCTTTCTCTCATACTCATGCCGCACAGATCTCGGGGGGGGGGGTTAGGACAGCGAGGTCATCTCCCGTCTGCAGACCCGCCGTCATGCCACGTGCAGCATGTCTCCCAGAAGCACCCCAAAGTGCCAGTTCGTGAGCCTGTCGCATGCCTCTAACGCTGCGATGTGTTTTTCTCCTCGGCTCTTAAGAAATTTGAGCGGGAACAGACTTTCCGAGGCAGGAAATGCCCCGCTCCGCTCCCCGCACCGCTCCGCTCCCTGCTCCGCCTGCCTGTTGTCGTTCTGCATTCCAGAGCATTTATTTACAATCGCTCTCCTTAAAAAAGGGCTCCTTGCAGCGTATCTCCCTGTCCGTGCCTGATTTGTGAACACGGCCGAAGGAGCGTCCGGCCTTCACTGGCAGGGTATTAAAGCGGCTCTCTGGGGCGATTCCACCGCAAAGCCGCTGCGGGCCGGTGCTCCGTGACTCCCGGGCTCGCTTTGATCGCGCCTTTCAGAGGAGGTTTCTGCACAACTCGCTGTCCCCGCCTGCTTCTCCGTGCCATGCTTGAGTTTTTGGGGTTTTTTTCCCCGTTGCCATTAATAGCGGACATAGTTTTTGCTGCCAGTTCTGGTTATGGAGGCTTTGGTAACAAAGCGGGGCCCAACAGCGGAGGAGGTCACAGGTCATGGCCTTAATTACTGTTGTGTTGTTGGTATGCGGTTCATTGTGTTTGTGTAGGGGACCCTGACGCTGCAGTGTAAATGAGGGTGTGCGTGTGTGTGTGTGTGTGTGTGTGTGTGTGTGTGTGTGTGTGTGTCAGGGTGTGCAGACGCAACAAGGAGGGAGTCATCTGGACTTTGATTGGTGCAGGACATGAACATGGGGGGGGGGGCGGACGAC
>JAODKC010000048.1:1073599-1117026 GCA_026777985.1 Mormyrops attenuatus | reverse complement strand
GAGAGATGCTGATTATACAACGCAGAATGCAGTTTTCCAAAATGCACATATGTGATGCAGCTCTCATTTCAGTTTCCAGAATTCCATGAATATGCACAAATCATATCCATAATTATTGTGTAACTTAAGAAAATGTATTCCGAGATTATTCTTTCCTATTTTTCGGCACAGCACCCTACATAGTTGGCAGCTGGGGGTTTTTCCTCAATTTGCACAGCTGGGATGGGTTACGTACCTCTCTTAAAGGGGCATTGGTCAGTCTACTCTAAGGGATTTGAATCTGTAACATTCTGGTTTCAAATCAAGTCCCTTAACCCCTACATCACAAAAAATAGCTAGCAGATGAGCTCATTTGTATAACAGATTTCCAGTCAGCCCTCCTTAGAATACATTAGCATCCTTGCTCATTATTTGTGTGGGAAATTAAATCTGTTTTCCTTCACAGAAAATTCCAAACAACCGAGTACCAGTGAATCGGCGAAGGTGGTTGTCAGTGGAAAAGCAGTATTTCTATGCTAGCTATAGAAAACACTGGGCTGAGAATCGTGCGCCGTCTTAGGGGGCTTTCATGACCATTCAGGTGCAGAGGGCGAGGACCCCCATGCGAGAAGAAGCTCCTGATTCACCGACTGGATATATGACTCGTTAATTCTCTATTTTTAAATTTGTATTATGGGATGTCACTGTATTTTATTGTGTATCTGGGTTTTGCCCCCTTGGGTTTTTGTGATATTCGCAGTGACATTGTGTACCGTCTATTACAGGACAACTATTCAATATCTATAATTCTACTGAGGAAGCCTGTAACTAGATAATGAACAGTGTGTGTGTTTGTGTGTGTGTGTGTGTGTGTTTGGGTTACAACACCAATGTCTAGTAAACTCATTGCTTAACACTCCCCACTATACATGGCCAGGTCTGCGGTATGTGAATGTGGAGAGGGTTATGGTTAAGGTTAGGGTTAGCCCAAAGCAGTAGGTATTTTATTTACTTCCATTAATTTTTATGTGGCAGCCTTTTCCAGCAATACCTTTATGGGGTGAGAACTGAAGGTAGAGGAACAGAAAGTGATTAAATATGGCGGAAAGAACCCATAAGAGCTTCTCAGGGACTGAACCGCAAACTCCACGATGATTAAGGAGCCACTTCCTACTTCCTGCCTACAGACACTGGGCAGCACTGTAGAGCTGTGTTTTCCAGTCTGGTCCTCGGGGACCCGCAGGCAGTCCACACTTTTGATCCCTACCAGGAGCTGGGAGGGAGCGAAAATGTGTTCATGGGAGTTTTACTTGCAGAAAAATGTTCTGAGGGCAGAACGAAAAATGATTGGTTCAGAAAAATAACCAATCAGATCTTGGTCAAATGTCAGAGCAACTAATCAGATGACTTGGTCCTGCCTCCACTAGTTTCTTTGACCCGTCTCCTCTACAATCCGACTGGTTATCTCTCTGAACCAATCATTTTTCGTTCTGTCCTCAGAACATTTTTCTGTAAGTCAAACTCCATGAGCCAAAAATGTGGACTGTCTGGCAGGGAGCTGGGAGTGAGCAAGAACATGGACCATCTGGGGGCCCCCAAGGACTGGATTGGGAAACACTGCTATAGAGGGTCCAGATGTGTTCTGAGAATTAGAATTTGACTGCATTTATGTTTCTGAGGTGTGGGGTGTGCATTTTAGGGTGGAGGTTGGGGTAGAACTTACTCCCCGAATGTCCAAGTCGCTCTCCAGATCCTCCTGTGATAAGAGCAATAAAGTTTAATGGAAATTTCAGTTCTGAAGCTTTCCATTGTGCTCACTACAAGGTGGCTATCCACAGCCAAAGCCTGCTTTGAGCTCCTGCCGAGTCATACACGTAGGGAGCAGATTCGCCCTGTATGTTAGTCCCGCTTGGCTAACACACATCATATCTGAACACATCCCTTTGTAAGGATCCACTTTGGCAGTGTCAGTCGGGGGTTTGACCCTGCATGTGTGGCCTTCCACCTCCTTTAGCTTAGCGTAGCGTAGCTCTGGGGCCTTTTCGCCGCTCCGCCTCATGCTAAAGATGCTAACGCTAACGCCTCCGTCAGTCACAGCTACATTTAGACAACCTCAGCATTGACAGCCACTACTGGATCCAAGGAGGAGATACTGACGGCCCTGTCTTTGCGTTTCTCTTCACAGATCGGGAGGACCAGTCGATCCTTTGCACGTGAGTAAAGCCCAGAGTCATCGCTCCTTGGCAGCCATTTTAGTCAGGACTAATTCTGCAGGGTGCTTGTTATCAGTGAGGATCTGGGACATTTTGTCCAATTCAGTGGCCAACCAGCCAATGATGGCATGCATTTGTGAGACCAATGCTTATTAAATAAGTCCCTATATTCTGCTGTTTATTTTTTTTCTGTTGCAATAAACTCCTTGATTTGACATGTAAATCAAATATTTTCCAGCTGCCAAAAATCCCTTCATGATACCAGTGCCAGCAGCTCCCCAGTCCCACAGTATTGTGGGTTTCAGTGTGAGTGGCAGTGGAAAAAAACAAGGGAAAAAATAGGAATAAAGGGAAACATCTAGTGAGCGTCTTGAGTTTCTGCACTATTTGGAAGTTAAGTAAAGTCTGCATATTTTGGCGCGGCCAGTTATTAACCATTTTACTTGAGATGTAGCCTTACGAATGCACTATGAGTCGACTTGAGAGTCCTCAGACGTTTCACACAGATATAAAAAGCTAATTAAATAGCTCTGTGTTTCTGCGGATGCTGCTGTCATCACCCATCTGGGGAGATGATGTGGGGCTTGATCAGATTACAGCCCCTTGGGTCCCCCGCTCGCTGTGGCTGGTGAATCAATGAGCGGAGAAAATGAAGAGCAGAGACCCGTGAGTCCGGAGACCCGTGAGTGCAGACAGGAGGATCCTGCTGCCCTGTCGGCCTCATGTATCGCTGCTACTGTTTTCCCGTTGACGCAGAGGAGAATCGGGAGCCGGGAAGACGGAGAACACCAAGAAGGTCATCCAGTACCTGGCTCACGTCGCCTCGTCCCACAAGGGCCGGAAAGACCACAACATTCCCGTGAGCTCATTTCTCTCCCCGCAGATTCCTGTCTCTTTCCCGTAACCCCTTCCACCCCCCCCACTTCCATCCCAGTGTGCCCAGGCAACACTTGCGTCTAGAATCCCTCTCTCTTTTGTTTGTTAATGAGCCATTTTGGAGTGGGATGTCAGTGGACTGGCCGGTCCCAGTAAAAGATATGTTTGTTCTTCTGTGAGGTTAGGGGGAAATTGGCCCCACAGTGAGGTCAGCTGAAATGAGATAACCCCCCCACACCCCTCCCACTCACCTGCCCACCGGAACTCATCACTGAGAAGTGAATTACCCGCCATTGGCATTCAGAGAGGGAGCATGCCGAGTCATGTGACCTCTGTCATGTGACCTCATGATCTGCAGTTCGCACGATCAGCTCGTCATCAAGCTTCAGCTCAGCTCTGAAGCCCGTCACAGCTATCCGCTAACTCAGCAGGTGCTGATGGACTTGCACACGCTGCCTTTTAGGCTTGCAGTCGCTCTTCGCTGATTCATCGCCATTAAAAATGTTACCCATTGCATCTGTAAACCCCTTGTAGGCAGCAGGTCGAGCCTTTTTTCCGCATCACCTCCTGCTCTGAATGCCTGAGACGTGACGCAGATTAAACATCACTCACGCCTTGTGTTTTCCTCCTGTTTGCTATAATGCTAATTGCTTCTGTTTAATAACATGTCAAACGAGAATGATGCGGGATTTTTGATGGGTGCGCTGTCCCGTCGCGAGCGCGGGGCCACCCGTGTTAGAGCGTGCTAGCAGTGTGCTGTTCCTGCACTTGTGAAGCCTTATGTTTGTGCTTGTGTCCCGTTGTGGGAGGGCGGGCTGTATGTCTAACTCTTCCCTCTGTTCATTTGTAACAAGCAGCCCGAATCGCCTAAACGAGTGAAGTTACAGGCAAGTTTCTTTTCTTCCTTTGAATGATAATCCAATCGGAACCTCATCAAAGCTCCATGGCTTACATTCCGGAATCGGTTACATCCATAAGACATTTTGCAGACCAATGTATTGTGTCAATATGAATGATAAAAATAGCATATTCATAATATTTTCTGCCTTATAAAAACATCTGAGGATATGGACTTGAAATGTTTAGCATGTAAAACTATTAATTTTTCCCGGTCTGGCAATGAGAAGTAAAACTTATTTAATTTATTCTAAATATAACTTTAAAAGCTCTTATTTTTACCCAGAGTGGTGCTAGTATAATGTTGTGACAAACCCATGCCAGACAAAGGTTTTTTTTTTTGCTAGAAAAGTACTGGCCCAGAGGGCTGTGGTATTTAATTTCGGAAGTCAGCTCCACAGACAAGGAGCTCAGTCCCCTGACATGACGGTCTGGAAAGTTCAGGTCCAGAACGTAAAAATCCAGACCAAGGTTTTGCTTCAACCAACCAGCTGAGTACTCTGTGACTGTGACTCTTTATGCTCAACTGGTTAGTTGAAACAAAATCTTGGTCTGGATTTCTACTTTCTGGACCTGAACTATCCATCTTCTGGTGTCATAGACTCTGAAAGCACGCCCTGCTCTGAGAGAACAAGACTGTCCGTCACAAAATCCCTCTGCGCTTTTATTTCTACAAACGCCTGTTCCTTCATTTTGTTTTTCTACAACAAAGCTTTGTAACTCTTCAACTTTTCATTCGCGCTTTATCCTCCTTCTGCTTCATATGTTAAACCCGAGCCGTTAAATGAATCTTCATGACAGCATCTGCGTTGGGTGCATATTCGACGTAAATGGCAAGGATTGTCTCGCAAATGAATGCGCAGTCAATCTGAAAAATCGCCGCTTCGGGCCCTCTTTGTTTATCGTCACTGCGCAGAGGGCTGCACGGAGATTAAGACAGCCCCCCGCTAATGGCTGCACAAAATTTCACAAGTCCTGTTTTTTCCACATAAAAAAAGAAATGTCAGCACTCCCTGGTGAATTCATATGCCAGCAGGCAACTTTGCACCTCAAAACAATTCAGAGAACAATTACTTTATCTACTTTTTTGTTGTTCTTTTCTGTAGTTTCCTGGATATTGTCCATCCTGGAGAGTTTCATAAGAACATGCCTGTGAAATTAGCCACACGTGGTTGAAACAGACACCCACCGTATCAATGAGGAATGTGCCGTTCCTTAAATCTGGGCTTAAAGCCTCCACGTCAGGGTCCTGGTTAACGTTTGATCTCGAGCGCAGTTTTATGTGGCCAGCCATGTTATGGTGGCCTGGCTGATCTGTGAAGAAGCAGCAGGGACTGCGGCCAACAGAAATGGGTCAGCTTCCCAGCTGGCTAAGCCTGGGCTCACCCAGTTCTGTCTCGCTTTTCCCAGAATGCTTTGCTGTGCCTGAATAAGGAAGCCAGGCCTAGGTCACTGAGCTCTGCTCCTATTCTTAGTAGCTATCTTATCGATCGGAGTAAAATATGAGACCCGCGTAACCCCTTAGAATTGTAAAGGTGGGGCTCATGGGAGTTTTACACACACAATGTTCTGAGGGCAGAACCAAAAAATGACCGGTTCAGAGAGCTAACCAGTCAGATTGTAGAGGAGGTGGGACCAAGACATCCGATTGGTTGGACCTGCCTCTTCTAGTTGCTTGGAACCACCTCCTCTACAATCTGATTGGTTACCTTTCTGAACCAATCGTTTTTCATTCTGCACTCAGAACATTTTTGTGTAAGTAAAACTCCCACGAGCAAAGGTAGGTTGGTGAGTTACTAGTGCAATTAATTAGACCGAGACAGTTCCGGGTTCAACCACAAGATGGCCTTTACTGCACCCATACCACTCATACTGAAAACACACACACTGCTGACAACGCCCGTCAGCCCGCTAACTCCGAACATACACTGTGGGCACACATGCACTATTTATAACAATGAACATTTAACACTACATGTGAATACAGCACCATGACATTACAATACATGGTGACTCCGGAGAGCCATTTACAAAGTTGACACCAGTCCAACCTGCCACACTGCCTGACGGTACCTCCAGTGCTATAGTACTGATTTTTAAAATAATATTTTAACTGGCTGCTTACTGCCTTGTTATCTCCTGGAGAGGGGGTCTCTGGGCTTATGAAGACCGCGGCTTGGCTGTGGAATTGAGACTGGCACTAATTTGGATTTGGATGTTGTCTGTTTTCTGTTCAGCGACTGGGCCCAGAAAGACTGCTGTTAAATTGAATGTTAGTTGTGACGATGAAATCCTTCATGCTTTGTCTCAATTTAGCCATCTTCACGAATATTTCACAAAGTAGATTGACATTAGCTGTCTGAAAGTTAACGAAACAGAAGCCCAATTACACGGACCGAACAGTATTCCTCGATTGTTTTCATGGAAGGCAATTAAGCAAGAAAATAGGTCTCAGTTTTCCACTTGGGCTAATAAGCTGATGACCGGTTCTCTGAATCTTTGAGCCGGCAAAGTCCTGTCGTCCATGTTCCATTAGCAGAAGCTCTCCTGCATCTTGCCACCCATGTTCACCTTCAGCTGTTTTTGTTTTCTGAACCAGGGCCCAAAGCTTAGTGGCCATTTCAAACTGGTCTCTCAATGTTTTCGGCTCTCATTTCCTCTTTTAAATGAATCATCTGACCGTGTGTTGTGGTGAGAGGTGCTAATCCTCACACTCCCCTCCCAGCCTGACATCACATTTTCAGTAGCCCCCCCCATACCTTTCAGGGTGAGCTGGAGCGTCAACTTCTGCAGGCCAATCCCATCCTGGAGTCCTTCGGAAATGCCAAGACTGTGAAGAACGACAACTCCTCACGATTTGTAAGTCCGGTCTAACTCTCCCGGTAATTTAATCAGCTTAATAGCTTACTTTGAACTTTGATGGACTTGGTCAGTTTGGTCCATCTGGTGTTGTGGCAGGAATGAGGAGAGCGTTTGTAGGCTTCGGTGTATTTGAGTCTTTGGCTGCGGGGTGATGAATACTCAACAGTGGAATGGAATTTGCATATGGCTTTCTGTAAGCTGTGGTCTATGCACCTGGAACATTCTGTCACAGGATTGTGGTGATTCACCTGAATCGCTGACCTAGTAGTTTTATTTTCCAAGATGAGAACTGAAAAATGAGGAACAGGCTGCAGAATGCATAACCCGCGTGTGTGTGTGTGTGTGTGTGTGTGTGTGTGTGTGTGTATCTGCTTGTTTATGCAGGGCAAGTTCATCCGGATCAACTTTGATGTGACCGGTTACATCGTAGGGGCCAACATCGAGACCTGTATCCTAAGAGACAAGGGAGCCCAGAGTCTCAGCTTAGGGAGAAGATCCAGGTTTATTGCCATTTGGGTGGATATCTGCTCCTTAGGTGGAACTGTCACCAGTTCAAAGAGGTTTCCATCTCTTACTCTTTCATCAAAGTAATTATTTTCTGTGCATCTCTATCTAGTTGTACATCTGCATCTGTATCCCAGGAAACCTTAATAGGCTGGTGACCATTTTAGTTTGTGTCGCCAGTGCTACTCAGTAACTAGTACAGGATTTACAAAGAATGCCTTTTACCATTTTTCCATCCATCCATCCATCCATCTCTATCTAGTTGTACATCTGCACTATTTTTATTTTGACCGAGTAGAAAAACCAGCCTGGTCTCTTTATTTAATTGTAGTAGACCCTGGTGGTTTACGGAATGCCTTTTACTTGCAAATATTATTGATTCTAAGAATGCAGACCTGTTCTCAGTTCCAGCTGTGGTCAGCTCCATCACTCATCTCTGTCACTGGAATCCTTCCAGTCTGAGCTGGGTCAGCTTGTCGCCCCCCACGCAGGAACCACCGGCAGCCGTGACATGTTCTCTTTAGCGCCTCCACTGGCATGCCACTCAGATCATTTGATCAGTCCTTGACCCCCCACCACCCAGATCTGCTGGAGAAGTCGCGAGCCGTCCGGCAGGCCAAGGATGAACGCACCTTCCACATCTTTTACCAGCTGTTGGCAGGAGCCGGCGAGCACTTGAAGTGTGAGTGAAACGTTTACACCTTGACAGTCCAACTTCTAACAAACAGTGGGAGGGGCCAGTGTCACATTGTATAAGAGCCTATCAAAAGCTCCACCAGCTGTTCAGCAATTTAGGGCTGGGTGATATATCGATAAAATATGATATCATTCATATTGTCATGGATTTGAAATAGACTTGCTTCTTTCCTAACTGAGTTATAATGCACAGAGAAAAAAACTTAAAAATCTTAAAAATTAGATTTTGGTTTGAGTCCATTCAATTTATGTTCAGAATCTGCAAGGTAATTTTAAGCAAAAGTGAAGCATTGAAGTAAAGAAATTGAATTATATTGCGGTAATTATCGATATCATTTGTATATGAAAAAAATGATTTTGACATAATATTTTGCCATATCGCCTAACCCTACTTGAAATGACCATGTTTTAGAAATTACTCTTACATAGTTGGGAGTTAAATACTCCATTGTGGATACAGAGGTAGACTTACATATTTGAGATGTGAGGATGACGGCTTCATGGTGAGACGCTGCGTCCCTCCCTGTCCTCAGCGGACCTGCTCCTGGAGAACTTCACCAGCTACCGCTTCCTCTCCAATGGCAACATCCCCATTCCTGGGCAGCAGGACAAGGACGTCTTCCAGGAAACCATGGAGGCCATGAGGATAATGAGCTTCTCCCATGATGAGATTACAGGTGTGAGCTACAGGGTGCGCACATGGGGGCCAAGACAGTGTGTGGCATAGTTTAGGAAAAACACAAGATGTATAGGTATAAAAATATACAGCTTCTGCTGTTTGGGGACAAGGGTGGAAAAAACGTCTCCAGAAACATGTAGGTCTTTTGAAAACATGCACACAAAGCAAATACATGTTTTGCAAGGACATCCTGATTTCGGCAGAATTTAGTGTGTCCCTGGATCAACAAGGGAGGGGCTTGTGGTTCACTTCCTTAACCAATCACAATCTTCATCGTATGACATCACCAGATTGGGCCATTTTTTCCTCATCTTCAAACTCTAGGCTTCCAGCCATTGAGCCGGGGGCTGGGGGGGGGGCTAAGCCTCTGTGCCTGTGATTACACAAGGTTGTCAATTCAAACCTCGTTGTTATTTTTATTTATTATTATTATTATTATTATAACATAAAGACATACCCTTACCTTGCTCCATACAGCCTTTGCAGGTCAGCATGTTCCTATGTTTTGTCTATGTTTATCTAAGACATGTCTCTTAATAAAAGACATACACAAATGAAACAGGTACTTTAGAAATCCGTGCACCTTGCCGCTTAACAGAAAACACCGGTTTTAATTAATGAGGTGATGTCATACGATGTGGACTGTGATTGGTTAAAGAAGTGAAATGCAAGCCCCTCCCTTGTTGACCCAGGGACACATTGAACTCGGCAAAATCAGGACGTGCCTTTTGCAAGCCATAATAGTCACCAGATTTTTAATTTTTTTAAGTTAATCAGTTTTCATGACTTTGGTATGTGCTAGCAGTCAGGCTAGGTCCGGACATCACTGGGAACTCATAGCCATTAATGGAAAGTGCATATCTTTGTGTGTATATAGTCTAATCCTCATGTTGACCAACTAAGGAAGCTCATAATTTAACTGCGAGAGTATGTGGTTTGTAATGTATACTGCTTGAGCCTGCCTGACCTTGCTGTGACCTTGCTGTGACCTTGCTGTGACCCTGTCTCTGTAGCCATGCTCAGGGTTGTGTCCTCAGTGCTGCAGTTCGGGAACATCGTATTCAAGAAGGAAAGAAACACAGATCAGGCCTCCATGCCCGAGAACACAGGTACTGGCCCCCTCTCACTTCCCTTTTACTGCATGTTTTCATGGAGAACGTTCCAGAAGGAGGCTTTTCATGCCTGTTACGACCTCTTCCATCCAGCCCTCCCCTCTCTACTCAGCTACATGGTCAAAATTGGTAAACTGTTACCATCTCTGACCAAGCTTTCTGCTCTTGCTGTTGATCCTTGGGTGTCTAAACAAAGCTCTAGAGACATGCAGAAGGAGACATAAATTTCCTGAGTTTACTCCAGAGAGCCATAACCAGGCTGTGTTGCATATTCTTTATTTTTAAATTCTGTGCATTCTTAAGCGGTTAGGAAACTGAAAGTTGGTTTGGCGGTAGCTTTGCACTAGAACGTGTGCCAGGAGTCATTTTTCCTTAACACTTTTCTCCATTAATGGTCTGCTCTTTAGCTCCCGCGCCTGTCAGTAGGATGAACGATGTGTTGGTGTGTCTTCAGGGCCTGTTAGCTGGTCATCATTTTTCTGTCATCAGAAACAGACTTTATACACAGCAGAGCCATTTTCCAGTTGGCGTTAGCGTCCATAAATAGGTGTCCACCAATAACCGTTCCTGGTGATTTCACCCCCTAGCTGCCCAGAAGCTGTGTCACTTGCTGGGCATGAACGTTATGGAGTTCACGCGCGCCATCCTGACTCCGCGTATCAAGGTCGGCCGCGACTACGTCCAGAAAGCACAGACCAAAGAGCAAGTAGGTATTCCTGACAAAGACGGGGACCCTGAATGAAACAGACGCCACTGCGCAGTCGCACACACGCCGTTACTGCGCGGGTCAAACAGGCCTGACAGAGTCAAGATTCTTTCTGTGCCTTGTTTACATCAGTACATAGGAATTCTTACTCACGCCATCCAGTCAGTAACATTTAACATCCAACAGAATTACTACAAGGAAGGCAAAGGCATTTGCTAAACACCAAAGTAGACATACAGCTAGGTAGCTAGGTACCATAGAGTACCTAGCTGTATGCCTGAGTATTTGTGTAATAAATATAAACTAAATAGAATGGCCGAAACTGAAAATATGGCTAACATAAAGCAAATAAATGAAATGAATATATGAAAGATAAATGAACTCTATGGTTGAACCAGCAGTATAACAGAGTAAAGTGTAATAAACGTTCTCACCTTTTTGTAATCTGTCACCATTTTGGCTTTGCCCAGATCTGGAACTCCTCTGTAATGTGATATTTACAAACCTCGTGGACCTGATTGCAACTGAATTGTTAAGGAATTGTTTTTTCCTGCGTCCCTGCAGGCAGACTTTGCGGTGGAGGCTTTGGGCAAGGCCACGTACGAGCGCCTCTTCCGCTGGCTGGTTCATCGCATCAACAAGGCCCTGGACAGGACGAAGCGTCAAGGTGCCTCCTTCATCGGTATCCTGGACATCGCCGGCTTCGAGATCTTCGAGGTAATGCGAGGAACAGGTTTTTAATCAAACACAAGGGCCTGATCACAAGCAATTGGCTCAACCTTTCAGCTAAAACAAGTTATATTTGAGTCTCTTCACAAGTTCACATTGGCTGTTCAGACGGTAATCCTTTTGACGATCTGTGTGATATTCTGTCTAATTGGAAACGAATGATTTTCTTGAAGCTACTGGCCTGATTTAAAAGAGAAACAGTTAAAAATAAGAAATTTCATCTGGATGCGTGCGGCAGCTTCTTTAAGGAAAACTATTCTCCAGCATCGGCGTTTGATACCCAGAACTCCATACCGCCACCATCGCTGATCCGTAATAGTTCAGGCTGACTCAGATAATTTGATTTCAAGGCTTTTGCTCTCAGCTGGTTCATTAATTTTCCAGTTTTTCTCCAGTTTCATCCAGCAATACGGCTTATAGAAACAGAACAGGTTGAAAAGCTATTACCAGTAGTCAGATGTAGTTATTCAGTGACGTGGCACGCGCCTCACCTAAATTACCTTTGATTCCATAATGGTATAAAAGAGAAATTCCAATGAAATTGTGTAATCATTTTTATAATTCGATATTTGCAATGTGCTCTTGATATTAACTGTAGTCGAGATCTGCATCAGCAAAATATTGTTTCATTTTATTGAAAAATTTATATTACTGGCAGCAGTGGAACATTTAATACGATTCTCACGAGGTGCTCTACGGAGTAGCGGCTCATGGAAAACTGAAGGTCTCAGATCTGCAGTATTAAACATGCAGCAGCTGTGGTCACACCTGCCTGTAAGTCTTGGTCCACCGTGGAAGGACCTGCAGCCGTCCAGTGACCTACTGCTGCTGTTTGATTTATTATCTTAGCAGAGTTGGCCTGTTTGCTGTATGTAACACCTGCGATTTAGTGTTTGTAACCATGGATAGCATATGCAGGTGTCCGACCGTCTTGCCTGATTTGTTACAGATGTTAACCCTTGAGACTGAAATGCTCGCGACGGGGCAGAAATACGACTTGCAAATAGCCTCGGCTCATAATGAGGGCAGTTAAGTCATTTGCTCGCACTGTACCAGAGGCAAATACCACACTTGAATGTGACTTCTGTAAGTCTGTAATTCATTTGTGGATTTTCAGCATTCGCAAGCTCTCTAGTTCAGAACATGCAGATTTAATATTGCTGGAGCCTGTCTCCTTATATGATAATTTACGTACATTCAAGTGCATGACCATTACACCCATACAGTTCTCCGTGACCATCCATCCATCACTGTAACTGCCTAATCCCAACTGGGGTCATGGGGGGGAACAGAGCCTATCCTGGGAACAAGGGGCTCAGGCGGGAACCAACCCTGGGCAGTTGCCCACACACCGCAGGGTGCACACACTCACAGGACCAATTTAGATTCGCCAATTAACCTGCCCTGCACGCTTTTGGACCGTGGGAGGAAACCAGAGCCCCCGGCGAAAACCCACGCGAACACGGGGAGAGCGAGCAAACTCCACACAGAAAGGATTCGGGACCGAACCCAGGACCTACTTGCTGTGAGGCAGCAGCGCTAACCACTGCGCCACAGTGCCTCCTGCTTACTGTGTCCCCTGTCCTTATTCTGTCTCCTCTGTGTTTTATTGTCCTGCAGCTGAACTCATTCGAGCAGCTGTGCATCAACTACACCAACGAGAAGCTGCAGCAGCTCTTCAACCACACGATGTTCATCCTGGAGCAGGAGGAGTACCAGCGAGAGGGCATCGAGTGGAGCTTCATCGACTTCGGCCTGGACCTGCAGCCCTGCATCGACCTCATTGAGCGGCCGGTCAGTGTGTTGGAGTCTGTCTCTGTGTAGCTGTGGGTGTTATGAGCTACAGAGACCTTCTGTTCATGTATTTCTCTGTTTGAGGGTGAAATCTCATCTATCACAAGATACCTAATCTCATTTCTCATACAGCAGGAGGATTGTAATCTGAGGGAGTCTCTGATCTGTCAGACAAAGTGCCTTGAAGTTACTGGTAATCTTGGATCGTCATGGACTAGTGTTCATTGACCATCTCTGTGCTCTTGTTCTTATGATGAACTGCAGACAAACCCTCCAGGTATCCTGGCCCTGCTGGACGAGGAGTGCTGGTTCCCCAAGGCCACAGACAAGAGCTTTGTGGAGAAGGTGGTCCAGGAACAGGGCACCCACTCCAAGTTCCACAAGCCCAAGAAACTCAAGGATGAAGCTGACTTCTGCATCATCCACTATGCTGGCCGGGTAGGAGAAACCTCCCTCAGAAGAAGATCCTCCATAATTCTAAAGCATTTGCAGAATTAAGTTCATACCAGGTGGACAAGGTGAGCCTGTCCAGATCCAAATGGGTCCAAAGGCTTATATAAATCCCTGTTTTCCTGAATAAGCTGTATTTGACAGATGACATGTACCTGATCTGTATCACAGTTGGGGTTTTGGATCACTCTGTCCTGTAGAGTCGGTTTAATTTGTGCACTCCCCCCTCACCAGGTGGACTACAAGGCAGATGAATGGCTGATGAAGAACATGGACCCTCTGAACGACAACGTGGCCACGCTCCTGCACCAGTCCACAGACAAGTTTGTGGCTGAGCTGTGGAAGGATGGTACTGACGATTTGTGTTGAGGCGTGACTTGTGGATTTGATGTCTTCGAGTTAGTCGATCCCTACGTAAATGACAGTGAATGACCCTGTGGCATGTGACCAAAACTTAACCAGAAATTTTAACTTTTTTCTGCTTGTATAAATAACATTCAAGTAAACAGAGATGTTTCTCCTCCTTGTCCTTACGGACTACTAACCAGTGTTTTTCTCTTTGTGTTTGTGTGAGCTGGATCTGTTCTTCCTGTTGCTTTGTTTTATTTTAAATGTTCTGTCCCCCCCCTCTTTCTCCACATTTTTCAACCCTTAGAGATTCAGAATTTTCAGAGAGCCTCTTTCTATGACAATATTTCTAGTCTTCATGACCCTCCAGGTGAATGCACACGTTGCTGTAGACCTCCCAGTTGTGTCGTGTCCTTGTAGAAGATTCTAGGCTTGCATGGTGCGCCTGCATTGTCACAATGCCTGCAAATGGTCGACGCCATCCTCTTCGGTGTGCAGCTCTTCCATTTTGGGGACAATGCTGGTTGGTTCGCATTGGCATAGTGCGGGAACTGCACGTTCTTCATCTCCGATCTTAGGAATGCCTTTCAGCAATGCTCTTTTTTAGACTCGAACCAAACAACATTAGCATGATAAACCGCACCTCAAGTCCAATTTTAAATGGACATCTGGAATCCTAACTGTAGCCTAGCTTGATTGTTTCCTGGTGGCTCCCTGTCCTTTTTTCCCAGTGTTACTTTGGTGAGTTTCAATGGCATGAAGGCAGAGTCGTTGACATCCCTGTTGAAACAGCCGTTTAATCATCGGCGTCAGCTGTGCAAAGAGGTCACCAAAGGCTTTCAGAACGGAGACTCAGAGCAGTAATTCTTTCGCACTCAACTGATTCTTCTCAGTTAACGTGAGCGACAAGGTCATTTTCTGAGATTTTCAACAGAGACGGGTAGAGAAATGGAGATGAGAACCTTACAATCCTCTATGGCTTTGTTTCTTTAAGGCTTCTCGTGTGGAACGAACGGAACTTTGACTCTGGGATCGACAGAATAATTTTCCCTTCTTTTGTGTGTGAAATAAAATAGGTCAGAATCAGAACCACATGTTTCCTCGGACAGAGTCGACGGCGTCGATGTTGCTTCTGACGCAGGAGCAGCTAAACCGTATCCAGAGAGCATTCACATGTTTCCTGGGCTAAATATCAGGAAAAGCCTCAGGCTGTTGGAGAATTTCCTGTGGCTTCTGCCTAACACCTGTGAAGTGGCATTTTTGGGGGCGTGATCTTAAGCATGGATGATATAACGCCTGTTAACGCATGTTATTCACCGCATTGACTAATAACTTAAACTTTCACTGTCGACGAGATTTATGTGCTGAGAATTTGGCGTTTCAGCATGTGGTGATTCTATACGACACAAGACAACTCATAGACATTCAAAACGATATTTGATGGGCTGTTTATTTTATGGTGAATTGGACTGATTGTACTAGCATCTTCTACCTTGGGACAGGGTCCACCCCCCCCCCCAACCCTGTCCAAGAAAGCCAGTTAGAAGATGGATGGCTGGATGGAACAAAATATTCTTTTTGGACTGAATTTCATTGGCTATTGAACTCCGTATAGTTTTAAATTGACACATCGATTTCGGCACGTCTTAATGTACGCTGAAAATTAAGTAAAACTGAAAACTGGCCACAGCACATTTTTTTTAAAGATTGAACATTTCACATCTGCGGCATCATGTAGCATTTAAATCAGACATAAGATGTGAAATGGCCCATTGTTTCCAGTAAAAATGTCTTTTGCTTCTAAAAATGGTAGTAGACACCTTGCTAATAGCCCTTTTATTATAGGAAAAGCCTACTGATTAGCTGACCAAGTCAAAGATTGCTGAAAGGTAGAGCATATTGACTACAGGCCTGCATATCCAGGCAACCAGCATTGAGCCTCCTCATTGGCTGAACTAAAATGCCCAGTTGAGCACTGAGTCTTTTCATTGGCTGAACTCATCTTTAATGTCTCCTTTTAGGTGGTTCACAACTAATGGCCCATGTGGCAAATATTAAATATTCTTTGAAACTCTTTTGGTTTGTTTTAGATCTGGGGGGGGGGAGGGGTGACAGGCAAAACCTGATTAAACTGACAGCAACAGAACGGCTTGGCCATTCTGAAATCCTGATGATTCGCAAGAAAGTCCATAAATAAATTCTGTTGTGATTTGTAGATATTTCAATACTTTTTGGGCATTAACATTTATTATTATTGAGAGAGCAAACGTTTATGCATTTACATTAGTTTCAGCAATTAACCCATTGGTATTTCCTAGGTTGACCAAAAGTGAATAAACAAACAAAAAATGCCCCCCCCCCCCTTTCCAGTCAATCAAATGCAACATAGTGGGTGCAAACCTGGTATTTCACAGTAGAGGAAATTAAAATTTTTAAGAACCTTCCCCTATTCTAAACCAATGCTTGTACTTGTAGATTTATCCGTTTGTGTTTTTGTCAGATTTGGCGTTTTTCCTTCCTTCTTGTCTGTTTTGTTGATTATACTTTCATAGTTTTCGGTCATCCATCTGACACTGTCCCCTCACACCCAACTCAGCTTCCATAGTCTGTAGGCATCATGTTGACCCTCAGTCACCCTGACCATGCTCAGCAGACAACCTCCTCCTAGCTACTTAGCGTGCTACACTTGCTTCGGCACAGTCCAGGCTCCATCTCACCGTTCCTCTCCGCCACACTTTGGTTGCCGGCAGTGGACCGCATCGTCAGCCTGGATCAGGTGGCCGGCATGAATGAGACCGCCTTCGGATCTGCCTACAAGACCAAGAAAGGCATGTTCCGCACGGTGGGCCAACTCTACAAGGAGTCCCTCACCAAGCTGATGGCCACGCTGAGGAACACCAACCCCAACTTTGTCCGCTGCATCATCCCCAACCACGAGAAGAGAGTGAGAACGTCACCTGACCAGAAAAATATCTGTATTCTGAAGAGAGCAATCATTTGAGGGCATATGTACTACGGCAGGGGTGGGCAATCATATCCAGAAAGGGCCGCTGTGTGTGCCAGGTTTCGCTGCAGATCCCTAATTAGATCACTAATTAGAGGTCTAATTGGCTGAAGAGTCCTCACACCTGGGTTTGGACAGCTGACCTAAACGTTAAGCCTGCAAACACACCAGCAATTAGCGGATAAGATTGGTCACCCCTGTAGTAGAGTTTCTTTTCTTCAGATACATCATGAGATACAGTCATTTATATCTGGATGAAGTCCAGTCACATGTGTTCCATAAATTAATAAAATGTCTTTTTTTAGACTATGATATTTTTTATGAAAGGTTTGGATATTAAGTGTAGAATATTATGAGTTGTCACATGAAATATTCCATGAAACAATTTCTCTGTCCTTGCATACCATGCCACACAGGCCGGGAAGCTGGACCCCCACCTGGTTCTGGATCAGCTGAGGTGCAACGGGGTTCTGGAGGGGATCCGAATCTGCAGGCAGGGCTTCCCCAACCGGATCGTTTTCCAGGAGTTCAGGCAGAGGTATCCCTCCTCTGCCTCATGCATCCCAGCGTTAGCTGGAAAACTACATGGCTACATGTAAACTACATGGCTGCTCCTTTATTTATTAAAGATGAATCAATTTTTTCTTATACGCTTAAAATAAGAAAAACTCGTCCAGTTTCTTTTCATATATAAATTTGTCAGAAATTTCTGTACATGTATTGTTGCATTTGGTGTGGCACAGAACGATGGGCTTCACTCTTAGTCCTATAGTTGTCAGAGTGCTTGGCCACAATAGAGGAATTGACCAAGTAAATAAAAAGAGGTCGCACTTTGCTTCGACACGGATCTATAGGAAGTCTGCACACACACAGGCGCGTTTCGTGTTGTGTGCAGACTTGCAATCAAACCGTGCTGAAGCGAAGTGCGGCCTCTTTTCGGTTACTTGTTTTATTTGGAGTAAAACTGTTTTCTAATGGTGCCCAGAGATACCATCGTCAGTCTTCACACTTCAAACCCTGGATGTGGCCCGCTTACTGTCTGTTTTAGGTATGAGATCCTCACGCCCAATGCCATCCCCAAGGGATTCATGGACGGCAAGCAGGCCTGTGAGAGAATGGTAACCATCCCCAACATTACACAATGGCTTACTCTAAAAGTGAAATATGATACATTACCAAGATTACTTTTAGTTTTAAAGGTAAAGGGCTCTAACTAGCTAATAATTGCGGGATGATTGGATTCTAGCACAAATTTAGAAGACAGAAAAGATTCGTAATTAGTTAACTGTGTGCATATGTGGAGCAGGTTCTGTTGTCTAACATGAGCTATCTTGCGTGTTCGATTAAAGATCCAGGCCTTGGAGCTGGACCCCAACCTGTTTCGCATCGGCCAAAGTAAAATCTTCTTCAGAACTGGCGTGCTGGCCCACCTGGAGGAGGAGCGGGACCTTAAGATCACCGACATCATCATCTACTTCCAAGCCGTGTGTCGGGGCTACCTGGCTCGCAAGTGAGTCCACTAGCAGCAACAACGTGTTTTGGACCCCCAGCCGTTAAGACCGTTCAACCAACAGCAACAAATAAGTTATCGATTTTCGCTTGATTTGTTTAATTCACACAACAAGAAGCTAATAGATAAAGACGTGGGGAAAATGCAGCTCAATGCTCTGCTGCTTTCTCATCCTTACTGATCTCCTTAGTGTGAGAATCCTGCAGGTCTCTCTGGTCCTCTGGAGACTTTATCCTTATCGTCCGTCTCCAGGGCCTTCGCCAAGAAGCAGCAGCAGCTCAGCGCCTTGAGGGTCCTGCAGAGGAACTGTGCCGCCTACCTGAAGCTACGTCACTGGCAGTGGTGGAGACTCTTCACCAAGGTACCAGATACTCCATCTGGAATGATCACCTCCATGCAGATCCTGCTCCTCCACAAAGCCCTCTTTGATCACACGTCCTGATTTTGCCAAGTTCAACATGTCCCTAGGTCAATAAGGGAGGGGCTTACGTTTCACTTCTTTAACCAATCATAGTCTTCATTGTATGACATCACCTCATTAATTAAAACCAGTGATTTCTGTTAAGTGGCAAGGCGCACAGATTTCTAAAGTAATGTCTTTTATTATTTTTTTTAGAATTTAGTGATCAGTGGTCATTGTTGACACATGACAGCACACTGTGCACGACAACGAAATGTGTTCTCTGCATTTAACCCATATGTGACAATGTGACATAGCAGGGGGCAGCTAATTCACCCCCCGGGGAGCAGGGCTTGGGGGCGGTACCATGCTGGTTGGGGATTCGAACCTGCAGTCTTTCAATTACAAGCGCTTCCCTAACCATAAAGCCACCACTGCCCTGGGACACATCATAGATAAACATAGACAAAACATAGGAACATGCTGAGAAAAAAAGCCTTGAGTTTGAAAATGAGAAAAAAAATCTCTCACTGTGGTGATGTCATACGATGAAGACTGTGATTGGTTAAGTGAAAAGCAAGCCTGTCCCTTGTTTGACCCAGGGACAGGTCGGACACTTCAGAATGTCCCTTTTTCATCTATCACAGACCTTCCAGCTCCCGTTCCTCCATCAAGAGCATTAAGAATTATGAACTTGGACACAGCTGTCTGGAATGCTGTCTTACATTCAGTCTGTGTGCTGCGGAATGCTTGCCTCTGTACGCCTAGCTAATGGTGGCCGCCCTGCGCAGGTGAAGCCACTGTTGCAAGTGACCAGGCAAGAAGAGGAGATGCAGGCCAAGGATGAGGAACTGATCAGGGTGAAGGAGAAGCAGAATAAGGTGGAGACTGAGCTGGTGGAGATGGAGCGGAAACATCAGCAGGTGCAGCGCTAGGATTCTTTCTTATCACCTGAGAAAGTTACATATTCCTGCCTTCGCTGTCCTACGAATGTAGTCCGTGTATTTCTATGAAACCAGTAAACCCTGTGTAGTTTGGAGGAGTCTGTGCCAAGGGTGTGACAGCACATCGCCAGGTGAGATCGGAACGGTCTCATCAGAACCATCCACTGTGCAGCTCCTGGAGGAGAAGAACATCCTGGCGGAGCAGCTGCAGGCGGAGACGGAGCTGTGCGCCGAGGCCGAGGAGATGCGAGCCCGGCTGGCGGCCAAGAAGCAGGAGCTGGAGGAGATCCTGCACGACCTAGAGGCCCGTGTGGAGGAGGAGGAGGAACGTAATCAGGGCATGCAGAACGAGAAGAAGAAGATGCAGTCGCACATACAGGTGAGGCTCCGGGACAGCAGAGATGCCGGATCCTGCCGGAACGTGTTCCAGAACCTCTCTGTTCTGTTCTGGCACCAATCTGTGTGGATCCTGCAGCTCTCTGGTTAAAAAAACAAAACCAGTAACATATAAAATAAAACCAAATTAAATAAGCATGTATTTTAATTTATAGACCAATTTTCACGCAAGTTCACGTCCATTGTTAGTTTATATTTATTCTTAAAAATATATAGCATGTTTTCAGCCCATTGTTTTATACACCTTCCAGGCCCACCTCGTACCCCTCCGCCTTCATATGCCCTTCGCGTTCCGGCACCTTCTAATTTACTAATGTACATGCACTCTGCTAGGGTCCTTGATTCCTGTACCTGGTTTTCAGTAACTGATTCATCTCAGTTTGTTAAACCAAGAGCAATGAAATTAATATTTATCATTAATATTTGAAGACTGCCACGTGGAGATAGGTATTCTTGGCTGAATAAAATGTTATTAAAGGGCAACTATTGTGCTCATTTAGATTTATGTGATTCGATGTTCCAAAAACACATAATTTTTCTCATAATGCACATCTCTGTTCACCCTCTGTCTGAAACGCTCTGTTAGGGCTTTAAATCCCACCCCTGATGAGCCCAGTGTGCTCTGATTGGTCAGTCTGCCCTGCACATTCCTCCCGTGTCTTGCAGCCTGCAGACAGAGCCTAGCAGGTAGGCAACCAATAGGGATTGTGCTATGAGGTGACGGAAGTAAGGGCAACGAGGCGTTTCAGGCAGATTAGAGAAGTGTGTTTTCTGTGGTGAGGATTACTCCCTTTGGTGTGCACTTCGGGACTTAAGACTTTGCAGACCGTCCACATGCATGCAAAGCTATATGACGCTAAAGGAGAAGGAAAAACTGGAAAAGCATTACGGGTCCCCTTTAGGTATGTATGTAGTTGCTCAACTTAATTGATCTCCTGATTTTTTTTCCAAAGGACCTGGAGGAACAGCTGGACGAGGAGGAGGCAGCCAGGCAGAAGCTGCAGCTGGAAAAGGTGACAGCAGAGGCCAAGATCAAGAAGATGGAAGAGGACATCTTGCTGCTGGAGGATCAGAACTCCAAGTTCACGAAGGTGAGCTGAGCTACAGCGAGGGGCTGAACTAGGAATGTGTACGGTGTGACCCTGGCACCTCTAAAGGTGGAGATGAGCTATGGAACTCTCCCATCACCTGCAGGAGAAGAAACTTCTGGAAGACCGGGTGAACGAGATCACGTCTCGCCTCACCGAGGAGGAGGAGAAGGCCAAAAACCTCGGGAAGACAAAGAACAAGCAGGAGATGATGATGGTGGATCTGGAAGGTAAAGGGACTCTGACTCTCATACAGTAACACACCTCCGCATCCTCAGGAAGTGCGGTAACAAAAACGTCCTCATCTTCCGCCTCGTTGTGTCCCACAGAGCGCCTGAAGAAGGAAGAGAAGACGCGGCAGGAGCTAGAGAAGGCTAAGCGAAAGCTTGACACTGAGACTTCAGATCTCCAGGACCAGATCGCTGAGCTGCAAGCGCAGATAGACGAGCTTAAGCTGCAGCTGGCGAAGAAGGAAGAGGAGCTGCAGGCCGCACAGGCTAGGTACCACAGGCTAGGTACCACAGGACAGAAACTCACATCGGCAGGATTCATGTTCTTACCAAAGGCCTTTATCCAGAGATTACAATGGGCGGCTTTTTCCATATCTATACAGCTGGACATTGTTTCTGAGGACGTCCCCTTAGAACACAACAGCAATACGTCTGTAGGGATTTGAACATGCAGCATTCTGGTGTAAAGTCCTGCTTCCCAAGCACCACACTGCTAACAAGTCCACCATGTTACCAGGTGTCAAACCAACATGTGCCCCCCCCCCCCCAAGTAATGTGACTGTTGCTTTCACTTAACAGTGTGACCCAGTTTCATCTTTTTCCAGTGGGTTCTACCACTTGGTCTGTCTGTGTTCTCAGATTGACCGCCGTCCAATCAGATAAGTGCTTCTGCGGACCCTTTGTGGATCTGATTAAGACCTCAGGGTCTCAAAACGCTGGCAGACTTTGACGGAAGAGCCGCCTGTTCTCACATCCTTAAAGGGGCCCTTTGCCAAGTGACCGTTGCATGCGTGTGAGAGATTAGATCTTCTGAGGTTAATTCAGATAGATGTGGATCAGACTACAAACATTATCAGAAGTATTCCATGTGAAGCTGCATTCCTCCGCTGAATTTCATGATGATTTGTTTGTGCTTTACTAACCTTTTCCTGATACATCAGCTTTGGCTTAATACGCTGTTCAAATTTTAATGGCGACCAAATGTCGCCTGAATGTAAGCGGTAATCATAGTGCTGACAAGGGCTGCACCAGCCGCCTTGTCAGTAATATATTCTTCACATAAACTTGTCATTGTACTATTTTGCCCATTTAAAACTAAGTTTGGAAACAATCAACGGGCTAAGGGTGTGTGCCTGCGAGGTCGCTGATTCAAACCCAGCCTCAGCAGAACAGCCATATTTGTGGGTCCTTGAGCACAGCCCTTAACCCCCAGCACCACCGCACGTGGCTGGTCTTCACTTCCAAGCTTTCTCTCACCTAAATGTGTGTTGTGGAGAGCAAGATAGGGGTCGGCAAGAAGGGTATTTCCCCACAAGGATCAATGAAGTATGATTATTATATTATTAATATTGATTTATTTTAAGTTTCTAATAAATAAATCCACCAGGTCAGCTGTCAGTCTGCAATAGCAAATATATCTTAGCATGAGATGGCTGCTACTAGCTAACATGGCTAAATGAAAAACATTTTATTTGCCACTTGCACATTAGAATAGTTCCCTTCACCTACCCCCATCTCACTCTCTATAGCTTGAGGATCCCAGCACAGGGTCACCTGATGTGTGGCACCCCTGGAGCTGGGGTTAAGGGCCTTGCTCAACGGCCTACAGGCAGGTGACTGTTTTGGTGAGGTTGGGGCTCAAACCAGTAACCTTCTGATCACAGGCACAGAGACTTAGCCCACTGAGCCACTCACCACCCCCTAGGGTAATCGTGTGATGTTGTGTTGAATGTTTGCATGAATGAATGGAGAACGCAACCTGGGTAAACACAGCTCTAAAGTCATGTTTCACCCGTATGCGTATGCGTTGGGGCAGGAGCGACGACGAGGCGGCCCAGAAGAACAACGCCCTGAAGCAGGTGCGAGAGCTCCAGGCCCAGCTGGCCGAACTGCAGGAGGACCTGGAAACGGAGAAGCTAGCCAGGAACAAGGCCGAGAAGCTGAAGAGGGACCTGAGCGAGGAGCTTGAGGCACTAAAGACGGAGCTGGAAGACACGCTGGACACTACCGCAGCGCAGCAGGAGCTCAGGTAGGGGGCAGCACTCGCCATCTGCTACATGCCGACACGCAACTCCACACCTTGTTGATAGTGGTCAGTGCATCTGAATATGGAGTTTGAGTTTGGACTGTAAAGAATAATCAATTTATGTATGTTATGCATGTTTTTTGAGGTTATAAATACCAAAGACTGTCTTAGTGTCATTTAAAGATGGATGTTTGTTCTTGTATAGCAATGTGGATGCCTATACTCATTTGTGTCTGCTCCTTGAGCGTACAATGGTCCATGTGGTTCAGTACCGCTGATAACGCACCTGATGTGTCCCCACCCTCAGGACCAAGCGGGAGCAGGAGGTGGCGGAGCTGAAGAAGGCCATCGATGAGGAGACCAAGAACCACGAGTCTTTGATCCAGGACATGCGGCAGAGGCACTCCACTGCTCTGGAGGAGCTGTCTGAGCAGCTGGAGCAGGCTAAGCGGGTGGGTGTGTCTGTGAGGAGACCACGCCAAGCAGGGATGGAGGAGGTCGTTGGGTCTTATCTGGGTAGATGAGTTTTTCTTGATCGTAGGTCTCACTTTGAGTCCTTAGCCACAGTGAGTGAACCCGACGCCCTTCGCAGTCTTGCATGCATGGTTAGGTTTTTGAAATGAGCCTGTCAGTCGTTAGCGATGGGGGTGGGTACTCACTCACTCATGTCGCACGGCCTAGTTTAAATCCAACCTGGAGAAAAGCAAGCAGACCCAGGAGAACGCCAACAAGGAGCTGGCGAACGAGGTCAGGGGGCTGCAGCAGGCTAAGTCTGACTCGGAGCACAAGAGGAAGAAGCTGGAAGCACAGGTGCAGGAGGTCACGGCCCGGGTCACTGAGGTGGAGAGGTCAAAGGTCGAGCTAGCCGACCGCAGCCACAAACTGCAGGTCAGAGTCGGTCATACGTGCAGGAATAAGAACATGGGACTGTGTGCGTGGGATTTCCCGTCAACTCCTCTGTCGATATGTACAGGCGGAACTGGACAATGTCTCCATGTTGCTGGAAGATGCAGAAAAGAAGGGAATCAAGTTGGGCAAAGACGTGGCCAGCTTGGAAAGCCAGCTGCAGGACACACAGGTAAGTTGGGGGCTATGGGTAGTAAATGTCGATGCAAGGAAAGTGCCCAGTTTGTTAGCTGTCATTTCTCCCACTACATTGGATGATACATCTGTCAATCTTTTAACTCCTTTTCTGATTGGGTCGTGGGGACATCTGATGATGAGATAACCGCTGTCACTCAGTCAGGACGGCTACAGCTGTCTTGGCAGGCCTGTGACTGCTCCTCCGCGTGGCCTTGGCCTGTGGTTTGTGTGAGCAGGAGCTGCTGCAAGAGGAGACGCGGCAGAAGCTGAACCTGAGCAGCCGCGCGCGACAACTGGAGGAAGAGAAGAGCAGCTTGCAGGAGCAGCAGGAGGAGGAGGAAGAGGCTCGCAGGAACCTGGAGAAGCAGCTGGCCACTGTACAGGCCCAGGTGAGGGGCTCGGCGGCCATCATGTATCTGTCAGTGAGGGTCCTTAGCTAAAGGGCTACCTGCCTACTGCAGAGGTCTCCAAAATTTGTAGCTGACTAATCTTAAAATTCAGCAAGCTGACTGATTTCTTTTTATCGTGACTAGCACAAATATCAGGGTGGATGCGTGAACTGCAGTAACTGTATGCATTATAATTATGTAAATTAGAGTGTTTATTGATTATGTAAAACACTAAAAGATGCTAGAGTTAGCAATGAATCAGTGACATAGAATTTCGTACAAATGTGCATGACTAAGGGTGTTTATTTGAACGCGTAGATGGCCGAGACCAAGAAGAAGCTGGAGGATGACGTCGGCACAATGGAGGGGCTGGAGGAGGTGAAGAGGAAGCTGCAGAAGGACATGGAGAACGCGGCCCAGCGGCTGGAGGAGAAAGCCATGGCGTTTGACAAGCTGGAGAAGACCAAGACCCGCCTGCAGCAGGAGCTGGACGACCTGACGGTGGATCTGGACCACCAGAGGCAGACAGTGTCCAACCTGGAGAAGAAGCAGAAGAAGTTTGACCAGGTGAGACTTTATTGTTGATGGGGACATTCAGCCTTAGTCCTAGTTGTCCAAGTTATGCACGGATAATCTTAACAGCACAGCTCGGGATGAAATGAAAGAGGCAACCATTTCAGACATTTAGGACATTTCGTCCATGTGTATTCAAAGCCAATGGAAGCATGAATAAAAAATATCTAAACCAATGGAATCATGAACACAAAATATCTAAACCAATGGAATCATAATACAAAATATCTAAACCAATGAAAGCATGAATACAAAATATCTCAAGGGTGGGAATTTGAATGTGACCCAGTTCCAAGTCCGTGTCTCTTGCTGTTGCTGCCTGACAGATGTTAGCAGAGGAGAAGAACGTGTCAGCTCGCTTTGCAGAAGAGCGGGACCGGGCAGAGGCTGAGGCCCGTGAGAAGGAGACACGGGCCCTCGCGCTGACCCGTGCACTGGACGAGGCTCTGGAGTCTAAGGAAGAGCTCGAGAGGCTCAACAAGCAGCTGCGTGCAGAGATGGAGGACCTTATGAGCTCGAAGGATGACGTAGGAAAGAATGTAGGTAGCATCCACCTCTTGTGGGCAAACTGTGCTCGGTGGTGACCCTGTGTGAAGTGCATTACCTCTGTAGGTCCATGAGCTGGAGAAGTCCAAGCGAGGCATGGAGCAGCAACTGGAGGAGATGAAGACCCAGCTGGAGGAGCTGGAGGACGAGCTACAGGCCACCGAGGACGCCAAGCTGAGGTTGGAGGTCAACATGCAGGCCATGAAGGCCCAGTTCGAGCGTGACCTGCAGGGCAAAGACGAGATGGGCGAGGAGAAGAAGAGGCAGCTGGTCAAGCAGGTGCGGCATCCTTGTCCTTTCAGCCACCTGCCTGGCTGCCAGTCGTATTTTAAGCGCTGCTCCTACTTTTTCTCAATCAAGGTGCGGGAGCTTGAGGCTGAGCTGGAGGACGAACGCAAGCAAAAAGCGCTGGCTGTGGCCGCCAAGAAGAAGATGGAGATGGACCTCAAGGACCTGGAGGCTCAGATCGAGGCAGCAAATAAAGCCCGTGACGAGGCTATCAAGCAGCTACGCAAGCTCCAGGTTGCAACATCACTCCCGTCTCTACAGTGATAACATCTACCTTGTGCAAGTTTTACTTACACAAAAATGTTCTGAGGGCAGAAGGAAAAATGACTGGTTGAGAGAGATAACCAATCAGAATGTAGAGGAGGTGGGACCAAGACATCCGATTGGTTTGACCACCTCCTGTACAATCTGATTGGTTATCTCTCTGAACCAGTCATTTTTCTTTCTGCCCTCAGAACATTTTTGTGTAAGTAAAACTCCCATGAGCTAACATCTAACCGTCCCACACCCATAATCACACTGCTTCTGTTTCCGTTGTGCTGGACATTAATGTGGCTCCGGTCTCTCTCTACAGGCTCAGATGAAGGACTACCAGAGAGAGCTGGACGAAGCTCGCACCTCCCGGGACGAGATCTTCGCCCAGTCGAAGGAGAACGAGAAGAAGCTTAAGAACTTGGAGGCTGAAATCCTGCAGTTGCAGGAGGTCTGTTCCTCATCCCCCTGCCACGTGATCTGGGAGCGTTTGGCTCATGTGGGCTTATGACCTTTCCGTGACCTTTGGCAGGACCTGGCCGCGTCCGAGAGGTCCCGTCGGCATGCTGAGCAGGAGCGGGAAGAGTTCGCAGACGAGATCGCCAACAGCGCCTCTGGAAAGTCAGTGACCTCCTCCTCACATTTAATCCAGTCCAGTCCTGTGGGGTTCATAGGTCATCGTACAGGTCAGCTCCCAGCTGTGAACATTTATACATGTGTGTCTGAAGGTCGGCCTTGCTGGAGGAGAAGCGAAAGCTAGAGGCACGCATCGTCCAGCTAGAGGAGGAGCTGGAGGAGGAGCAGAGCAACATGGAGCTCCTCAATGATCGCTTCCGCAAGACCACGATACAGGTGAGCTCCATGACGACCCCTCCCGCAGGAAGACAGGACCGGCCAGGAGTGGGCAGGTCAAGACCAGAAGACCTGCCATTAAAATCCACCTAATATGCTTACCGTGATACACTTATTTCATGAGCCTAGCTTTTTAACAGAAAGCCGAGCAAGGTCCCTGCTCGTTTACAAACTGAGCCCCCTCCCACCCAAAAAGGTGGACACCCTCAGCATGGAGCTGGCCGGGGAGCGTAGCTCTGCCCAGAAGAGCGAGAGCGCCCGGCAGCAGCTGGAGCGGCAGAACAAGGAGCTGAAGCTAAAACTGCAGGAGTTAGAGGGCGCAGTGAAGAGCAAGTACAAGGCCGCTATCGCCGCCCTGGAGGCCAAGATCGCTCAGCTGGAGGAGCAACTGGAGCAGGAAGCCAAGTGAGTCTTACTCCGTCTGTAACTAAAACACAGGCAACAGTACATACAGTGGCATTTGGCTGAAAAATAACAGCTCAATTACTATTTGCCGGCAGATCGTTTTTCACGTTACATAAAACTCTTCCCCGCAGGGAGAGAGCAGCAGCCAACAAGACGGTGCGTCGCACGGAGAAAAAACTGAAGGAGGTGTTTATGCAGGTGGAGGACGAGCGTCGCCATGCCGACCAGTACAAAGAACAGGTGAGGTGTGAGAACAAATATCAACACACCACAGTAAATAATAAACACACTGAGTTGCTTCACAAAGCCATTTACTGTATGACTAATTCATTCTTGGTTGCTATTAGCAACACAAATATTCCAGCCAATAGCACCTAGGCGTTTTTTTTGACTGATGTAGCCATTGGCTGCTGCCACTCACTCCTTGCATCTCCCCCCTGCCCCAGATGGAGAAAGCCAACTCCAGGATGAAGCAGCTGAAGCGGCAGCTAGAGGAGGCCGAGGAGGAGGCGCAGAGAGCGAACGCCAACCGCAGGAAGCTGCAGAGGGAGCTGGAGGATGCCACGGAGTCCGCTGACGCCATGAACCGCGAGGTCAATGCGCTGAAGAGCCGCCTCAGGTAGCAGAACACAGAAAAGCCTTTCACACAACAAATGTAAACACGTCCCGGTAGTCATGTGACCGTACATTATCCTCTTTCAGGCGAGGAGGGCCAATCAGCTTCCCCTCTGGCCGCACGGGCCGACGGGCGCTCCAGGTGGAGGGGGCCTCCCTCGAGCTGTCGGATGACGATGGGACCACTAGTGACAGTAAGGCCAACGAGGTGAACGAGGCATCAACGCCTTCCCCCCAGGGCGAGTAGGTGGCTGCTGCTGCCAAGCACAGCCATGCTCTCCAAGCTCCTCCCCTTTATCCCACCCCCCACCCCACAGGTAGGCCAGCAATTGTGCTTTAGGGCTGTCCTCCAGCCACAAGGGGGCACCACCAAACTCCCACCGTACTCTGTAAGGCTCAGAAAAGCATTGATCTCTTCTTTAATGTCATCTAACTTGGGATGACATACTCTGCTTTCTATAAAAATTAAATGCATTTTAAATATTCCATGTATGTGGGCACACAGATACAGTGTGTGATTTTCTTATAATAATGTGAAAATATTTCCTAAATAGCCCTGTTGTACAACCTGTCCATTTATTGAATATGTTCATATGAAAAAGGCTCATTTACAAGCAGGATAATCTTACATCTGTAACTGCATGCGGCTTCATATGCCAACCATTAGTCTCTGTCATAAATACAATTAAAACCAGAGTTATTTGTAGTTCTTTGATGTGCTTGGACCTCTGTTCAACAGAAACATTCAGACCGCAAACAAAAGTGATTTTCTAGGGATTTTCCCAACAAAACGAACAAGCTGCAGTTCGCAATTTAGGAAACCAGTGTCGTTTTCCATGGAGCAGTGTCAGTGCGACTTCAGAAACAAACTTATATGTTAATTCCTGCACAAAGCCATGTTAATCAAATATCTTGGTAATGCTATGGGGAGCACGTCTGCATGGCCAATCCGCGCCGCCCGCATCCTGCGCGTTTGACTGTTAATGATGCAGCAAACTCGCAGCAAAAAAAATGCGACTGCAGGAGCGGAGCCATGTGGCTGACCACTGAGCGTGCTCAATGCCCGTTTTATTATTCAGACTTTGGGTGCTTGAAAAGCACCACGTGTACCAAGCACAGAGGCCAATTATGTTCATGCACGAAAGACGTTTCCTGAAAGTGCCTTAGAGATGACGCAAGACCGAATCTGGAGTGCGTGCGTATGCTTACACATATAAATCACCCATTTATGGAAAAATCTGAGTGAATGTGTCAGCACTGGGCTGCCTAGAGACCTGCCTGACCACAGCGTGTCATGCAAGGTCCCCCAGCGCCGTACTGTGTCTGCTTCCTGTGCGCCTCTGAGCACCCTGCTACCCAGTTTAGCTGTGGGGCTTCAGCAGGCAGCTGCAGAGACTGAGCACAGCAAGACTTCCCAAGACCAAACGTGAAAACGCCCACACCCTTACCTGTACAGAATGTCCCATCGCCTGCCGTCTGGTTAAAAGCTTTAATGTCCGAGGTTATGGTTATTTTGGCTGCTAACATTTAGTCCCTCCGCTTACATTCTTTCCTGTACACCTGTGTTTCTAGAAGAGGATTTTTGTAAAAGATAATAAACTTGTTCATTATAGAACCTCATTATTTTACATTGTGTGCAAGTTCATACGAGTCCAAAAACTGGGTGACAGCCACCCTTTTCCCTGTTTTTTTTTTTTTTTTTTTTAAATTTCTCGAATAGTTCACTACACAAATCAAATAAAATGAATTTTATAACCAAAACGAAGAGTCAAACTGCGACGGGGCATGAAGCAGCACAAATGTACAGATGACAGTGTTTCACCCATTTATTGCCTTGCATAGTTCATTACAGTCTAAGGCTTGTAGGCACATCTCACCTTTCAGTGAGGAACAAAATCACAAATAAAAAAAAAAAAAAACAATTCAAGTAGGACATGAAGCGTGATGTGATCCTGTCCTGGGAGACTGTGTTAGACTGAGAGCAGAAAGGGAAATGCCAACACCTAAACTGGACATGACGAGGCAACAAATACACATAGAAAACATACAGACACGTTTCTGAGTGTAAATTAGCAACAGTCTATAGCCAAATTGCACTTGAAATCTGTCATATGGTAGAAATGGGGGGGGGGGATTAAAGTAAAATAAACAGGAAAAAAAAAATTGCAAGTGGCATACAAAGACTGATAAGCACAGAGGTGAAGCGGTGAAACACATTGCACATCCTCTTCTACCTCTTTTCTCACTGATGTCAGCCATTGGTAAAAATAATAGTTTTGAATCCATTTGAAAAGCAGTCCTTAACGATATTCAATTATAGTACCACTTTTACATGAAGAGCAAATTATTTCCTTTAGTTGTCTCATCGCACTGCATCTTACCCCATTTTCATCACTTCCTCTTGCTGAAGGTATCCTTCTTTCTGATTGGGTGAAGCCCCAGCTTCTCACACACTGCCATTTGTTAGCTCCACTGTGCCAATACCGTCCTCATTCCCGATTGGTCCAGGGCTGTACAGCCGTTTCTGCATTCAGTACGAATTCCTCTTGGTCTCACCTCCCTGAGTGGGGCTGACATCTGAAAAGTGATGGGGGGGGGGTACAGATTGTCTACGTCAAACAGACAAAAATTAGGCTTAACTATGCTGGACAATCATGTAGCCACAGCCTGAAAGACTCTGAAGCGAAGGATGGTACAGGGGTTCTATGTGAGAGCCCATCACGAGGCACAGAGACCCCGGGGCGTATCTGGGAGAAAAGGCTGAATCGGAGGGCCAGAGCAGACGCTACGAAACTGCTCTGGGCAAAGGGGGGGGGGGGAGGTCGGGGGCACACATGAAGAACACAGGGGAGCAGCGTGGGGCAGGGAGAGCAAGCCAGTCCAGGGTCATTTCAGAGGGAACCAGACAGAACAGAAGAGAGACACGTGACACCCAGGTCCGCTGTCTCGGGGGGGGGCCGGTGGTCGTGGGGGCCTGGAATTATATCCCAGGAATCATGGACAGTGGGCCTGGTTTCACCACTGGTGAGAATGAGTGGAAGGAGGGATTAACAGAGGAAGAAAAAGTGTGCTGCAGGAAAACACAAGCGAATGCATGCAGACACTGCAGGAGCAGAGCATCATGGGATAGGGACTACATGTATGCACACACACAAACACACACACGTCAGCGGGTTTTACCAGAGCAGTAAGACTGCCGCTGACACGCACAGCGAATAAACGCTTCAGAGTCCATTCAACACTCAACCTCACTTCCGTCCTATATAAAAATGCATGAAACACACAGATCAAACCTCACTTCCGTCCGTGTCGATAATTTCAAAGCCACAGCAAAATCACCAGAGTTATAAATCTACCTAAGCAGTTACTGGGCAAAGTAATCAACTAGATACAATAATACTTCACAATAGTGAACTGCATGGAGAAATTATGTCCTTATGTTCCTGATGTCTGGTAACAATAATGTATAACAGTCAGCCTATTAACACACTATAAAAGCAGATTTCACACTGGGACGCATTTTAACCCAAGTGTAAACGGCGCCTTATTGTTTTCGGCTGATCACCATGGCAAACTCACTCTGAGTCGGGTTGAATCCTGAGCCGCCTCCCAGCACCGCGCCGTTCCCCCCGGTGGGATTCCCCGCAGTCGGCGGGCTAAGCAGGGAGGGCGGGAACTGGAAGGGCAAGGAGACGGGAACGAGACCCCCCAAAAGGCCGAGGCCCAGCGAAAGCGGGGACGGGGCAGGGCCCAGCAGAACACCCCCCACGGAGGAGCCCTGTGGACAGGGGACAGCGTCAGGCCGCTCATACTTCTGCGGCTCGTCGATCAACCGCGCAAAACGACGGCGACGACTTCAGCGACGCTAGGTCAGACAGTCCCTGGAACAATCGGGTGGGGGGGGGGGGTAAGGATTTTGCTCTGGGTCCCAATGGCGATGTAACTCTCCCGACCACGGGACTTGAACCGGCAACCTTCCAATCACAGGTTCTTCACCACTGAGCCGAGCGACTCCCCTATTATTTTTTTTTTTAGGAAACAAATTCACATATATAAGCAGACAATATATAACCATTCATCACTTTAACTACTGTACCTGTGACAGATGAGAGGTAACAGGGCCACTCAGACCTGTGACAGACACAAGGCCAACGTCTGACTTGGCCGTCTGACTGGACCCGCCCCCGGCTCTCATATGCTGTCCGTGATTGGTCGACACGACCGCCGGGGCAGAGCTGGAGACCACGTGACTTGAAACGGACATGGTTCTCGCAGGACTTGCTGAGACGCTGCCGTGGGGGGGGGCGTTCTGCACTCCGGTTGCAGCACTCTGGCTGTAGCCAGTCTGTCCGGCACTAACCTGGGGAGCAGGAGCAGGCGGCCGGGGGCTCAGCTTGATGATGGAAGGGTTGTTGCTGTGTGAGGATTTGGTGAGCGTGGCCTGCATAGGGGTGATGAAGTTAGAAATGCTATTCTGGTGCAGGCTGGGATTTGAGGGCAACAACCAGGATGATGATGAGGTCTGAGGATCAGTGGAAGTTCCTTTGTGGAGAGAAGAATGCGGCATTTTAAGGGGAAGAGAACTTTTATGGTTCAAGTGTGGAGAGGCAAGTCCACTCGGCCGAGCCTGAGGAAAGAGACTGCGGCTGGTACTGCTGCTGCCATAGCTGGATTGATTACTGCTTTTGACTGGGCCTGGTGAGGGCGTGGCCAGCCCAGGCTTTTGAAGGGAGAGTCCGTTAAGGGGCGGGGCTAGCCGAGATGAAGGCGGGGAACGGCCTTGGGAGGGAGTGGTTTGCCCTGAAGAGGGCGGGGCTAGCCGAGATGAAGGCGGGGAACGGCCTTGGGAGGGAGTGGTTTGCCCTGAGGAAGGTGTGACCAGCCCGTGCTTTATCGCAGGCTTACAAAAAGCAGTCTGCTGGGGGGGTAACAGAGAGGCGATATTTGCTGGCCTTGATATAGGCGGGGAGAGGGATCCAGCTGGATTGGGCTTGGGTGCCGGTGTCATTGTGGCTCCTCCCTTCGGGGCGGAGCAAGGATGGGAGACCAGCGAGGGGAAGCCAGAAAGGGGCGGAGCCACAGGAGGGCTGTCGCTTTGGGCCACACCCTTAGCAGCATCGCCCGGGTGGGTGGGGCCACGAGAGGCGTCCGAGGCTGGGTCTTGCTCTTCGTCCTGGGAGTCGGAGAGGCAGATCGTCTCCATGGGGGAGGTGCTGGACTGGCAGGGGGCTGGAGCTGAAGGAGGCGGGGCCACTACTGGGGGGGGCTGGTTCCAAGAAGCAGAGAAGACTATTAAAGAAGAAACAACAGAATCGCACGCAATTTAAAGGGACAGGACACATTACTCACCTTGGGCTTAGCTTTCTTCTTCTTGCCTCTGGGGAGGGAAGACGTGTTTGTATAAGATTAAGCCGTCCACAAATAAACGAGGAATCTAATTAAAGTTAAATGACCTGAACACATGCTACACATATTTACCAGGTGGGATTTTCTAACTTATCAATAATCAGGACTGAACTGTCCAGCACTAATTTAAATCAAATCACTTTACATGTAATATCACGGTACAGGTGAGTGAAAAACAAGTGCAAGATCACAACAACAGGGGTGAAGTAGTGCAAAAAAATAATAATAGTGCAAATAGGAAGGACACAAAAAATACATATACATCATACATAAAAAAAAAAGAACGTGAGAAACTCACAAGTTGCCAGTAAGGTGACTGTGCACGAGTCTGCTTTCCTTTAACAGCATCCTGTGAAAGACGGATGTAGGTCACACATCACATGACTGTCTGCACAGGGTGGAAAGTAGGGGTTTGCCTGGAACTGCAGTAAATGTGGGCATGGGGGGAGGAGCCAAGGGAACTACATAAATAATGGACTGGACTGCGGCAAACTGACCTGGACTGCATCCAGCCCTTGGGCCAGAGGGGCTTGACCTCGGTCTCCATGAAGGCCTTCAGGTACTCCTCCACAGACAGCGGACCCCGCGGCTCCTGCGCATAACAGGCCAGCTTCACGCGCACCAGGTTGCAAAGCAGAGTCCTGGCAAACGACCACGACAGCCGTCATAACGCCGGCCCATCCACCCAGTCACAAATCCGCCGCAGTTCTTTCAGAAGTATGGCGCAGGCACAGCGCTGCCATCTTGTGGCCGGCAGCACTAAGCGAACACGCCGCACCTGAGTCTGTCGTCCCAGATGAACTTCTTGCGCAGGCCCGCCGCTTTGCGGCCCGGTTTCTCCCCATCATCCTCCTCGGAGGCGTTTCTCTCCATCTCCTCGGACTGCTGCCTGCAAGAGACAGGAGGCTTTCAGACATGCGGGCAGGGCGGCTGGTCACGCGCACCAGGGCCGCCCCCATTTCCCGGGCGAGACGCACTTGGCGGCTTTGGCGTCGAGGTCCATGTTGTATTTGGCGATCTGCGCAGGCATCGTGCCGCACACCGCCAGCTTCAGTCGCAGCAGTGGCATTTTCACCTGGTCGTCCTGCCGGAGGGGGGAGACGCAGGAAACGAGGCTGAGGCGCACGCTCTCGCCGAGATCGGTGGCGGCGCAGCCACGCTCTGCCGCTGGCACTCACCTGCGCAGCTGGGCTAGCCTGCACGCAGCTGGAGCCGGGCCGTGTGCTGTTGCTGAGTTTCTTAAGTCGCTTCAACAGCGCCCCCCTGCTGCAGGGCACGAATGCCTCTAGGTGTGAGTAGACAGCTGAGCGCACGGACATGGGGTGCTCCTGTACCTGCAGCTCAATGCTGGGTAGACGGGGGGCGGGGGGGGCTCTCGGTCAAGCTACAAATGGCAGCTTCTTATTGAGGTCCTTCCTGCTGACCCCCTAAATGCCTGCTGCATGATTACAGCTAATTAAATGATACAGGTAACTTTGGACCGCACAGACAGACTTACTCCAGAAGGATGTTGTTCATCTCCAAAGTGAAGAATTTCTTCCTCCCTTCCTCGTCGAACTGACGAGACGCCTGACACAAGATATGCGATGCTTTGAGCAGAGCTGCCGTGACACATACTACCCACAATGCAACAGGGCTGTACCACAATCACCATTACATCACAGAACCACCCTCACCGTAAAACCGGTCACTCTCCCTCACTGGTTTTCCCACTTTCGCAGAGGTGGACATTTCAGGTCCAGAAAATCCAACTGGACCAGAATAAGATTTTGATTCAACCAACCAGTATAGAGAGTCACAGTCACAAAGTACTGAACTGGTTGGTTGAATCAAAAACTTGGTCTGGATTTTTACTTTCTGGACCTAAAATATCCTACTGGCTTCATGACACGGACCAGGGGGAGGCATTACTGCGTTTGTCTACAAAGGAATCGGTTACACTACTGGAGGATGTCACTCTGAGACATACCACTCGGAGATCTTCAATGCGCTTCACGAGGGCACCAGGCAGGCCGCTGGGGAGTAGTGGAGGTTTTAGGAGGCCAACACTCAACCCTTGAGGCCCCTGAGCCTTCGGTAAGACAGCCCCGCACGACTTCTGACCCAGCCCCACCAGTGGAAGTCCATTCTCCCCCTGGACAGTACTAGGGGGCAGCGGACGGTCCAGTTGGGACAGGTCAAGGTCACCCACAAGGTTCTGCAGCATCGGGCTGCCCTTGGTCGAGTGCAGCAGCGACATCAAGGCGGGGTCTAGCGACAGGTGGGTGGAGGGAGGGCTCACATGGGGCAGGGGATGGGGGTGGGGGTGTGGAGGCACGCGGGGCGCTGGTGTCCCATTTGGGGCCCGGCTTCCGCCGCTGGAGCCCTTGTCCGGTGTAAGGCGGCGGACCATAGCGGCCAGATTGAGGGAATCTTTCATCAGCTGTTTCCGCTTTTTCTTCTCCGGTCGATGGGGGTTCAAAGACACTCTGTGGAAAGATCGAGAGAGGCAAGAAAAAGGAAAAAACACAGATGAGAAGAATATACACGCATGTCGATGTTACTAAAACATGGCGGTGGGGCAGCTGACAGCTTCCTTTTCTGCTCCCTCACCTCTGTTTGGCCTCTTTGACCTTTTTGACCTTCTTTTCCTCAGCATTGCTACCATCTTGTTTCTTCTTCCTTTTTTTAACCACTCGTTCCTCTCCGCCTTTCAGCTTCTGAGGCCAAGCAATAAGCACGCGTTTCAATTAACTCTTTCCGCAGCCCCGAGACACATCACATACTTCATTAAGTGCCGGGTGAAGGCTTCAGTCAAATGTCCAGTCGGTAAAAAGTTTAGCATGTGGAAACAAAGCATGTTTCTTTGGCACGTTTTTTTGCCCGGAGTCCGTTCGGAAGGTAGTGCGTTTCTTGCCTGGAAGCCTTTTTTGTCTCTTCCAGCTTCCTCCCCTTCGGAGTCAGAAGCTGCCCGGAACTGCAAGGTCCCCGTGTTGATGTAGAATCCTCCGAACTTGGTGGTTAGGGAGGCTGGTACCAGCTCATCATACTGAAAAGAGGGACCAGTTTAAAGGTACACAGTTACTGAAAATAACTGCACACTATACGAACGTTTTGCAAGTTTAGGTGGTGATACACAGGGCAATTTTTTGAGCAATGTTGCCGGGCAACGCCAATCAGGTCAGACAAAGAGCAACTCATCTGGATTGGGATGATCTCGAAAAGTTGCCCACTGTCAATCAAAGGTTTTCAAATAGAAATGCTGCCCAATATCAATGGGAAAGTGGCCATGCAACAATGGTCAGCAACATTGCCCGGCAAGACTGATGAAAAAATTGCCCAGTGTATCACCCTTAGACGATTAGACAAACACCTAGTGAAGAAAAGAGTAAGAGGCAAAATAGCAGAAGTGCCCAAGCTTGATTCTGTGCCTCATTTTCTGCAGCCTCATTCACCATCAAGGGTTAAGAACATAATTAGCTTAATCTACCATTTGTATATTTTAGGGAAAAGGGTGTTGCGCCATTTAGAGTACTTGGCCTAAACTGGTTATATGTAATAATTAAGGTACAGCAGGGAGTTTGGTCACAGATTAGCATTATTTGTGATGTTCCACACTGGGTTGGGGAGGCAGGGGGGAGTCGATTAGGACGTCTCCAGTGTCTGCAATTGAGTGCCAAGCAAGCAGTGCAACGGTGCAGATGCCATTCTGTGTGGTATACGAGACCAGCATGTGAGATGGTAATGTGCCGGAAACTGTGAGACATCCTCCATGCAGGGAGGGACTGTGGGCAGCCATGAGCAAGCCATATCAAACTGTAACGCTAGAATGGAGAAACTGGGGAAACTGGTGCAAGACTGGAGGGGCTTTAGGTAAAAAGAGAGGGAGGTAATGCGCAGAATTTATTATGTTAAACACTGCATTTTGCGGAGATGAGCAGAAAATAGGCCCAGTCAGCAGTAAAGTAACGACAATCGGGGACGAAGTACATACAGCTTCTGAGTTGTCTATAAAGGAGTCACTTTCGTCATAGCCAAAGCCGATGTCAATCAGGTCCTGCATTCGGTCTGTCCTTCTTCTTCTACTAGAAGTGCCCTGCAATGCAAAAAGGGAAAAGAATTCAGACCTCATACAATTAACCCAAAAATTAAATTGTGACAATGCTTGGAGTCACTATACAACTTTATTATGGCTTAAAAATAGTATACAAATACATGCCCACTGATATAGGTACTCTGAACAGGTTGGTACGAGCATTTGCTAGAAATGACATACTGTTCACTTAATGACATTAACAAGTGTGCCCAACTCATCCAAACTACTGCTGAAGGAAGTGAGACAGGCTTTCAGACTCACGTATTTGCTCTCGAATTTCCTGGCCAGCCCCTCAACTTCTCGTCTCTCCCTCTCCTCATCTGCAAAGGGGTCACTGGGGTCAAAGGCTGGTGCGAGTCTTTCAAGGGGCTTTTTTGTCTTGGATGGAGAATCGTGCAAGAAAAAAAAGGCAAGGCGAGAAGTCGGGACCGGTGTGGAAAAATAAAACCAGCCTCCACCGTTACGAAGAAAACGCACATTTTCATGCAAGTTCGTTAAACTGCTGTTTTTATTCATCGTCTAACTTCGAAGTATTACGAAATCATAAACGGAAGAGATATTACTTGTTTGGTTAGATACAATACTGCAGATCAGATTTTTTTACATTTTTTTAATGCATGTCATCGACTCGAACGACATTTCCCCCCCATCTAACTAACTTACCTCGGAGGACTGCACCAGCTCCGCGTAGCTGAACTCGGCGGATCCCCGAGCGCTGGGCTCGGAAAGCCGGAGGTTGAGCCGCACCGTGATGCGCCTCGGGCCGCCGTCGCCCCCGTCACCGGCCGCATCGGTACCCGGCAAACCGCAGCTGACCCCGGCCCCCATCTCCGCACCCCCAGACCGCCCATTTATCCCGGGACAGTCTTCGGCGTCGGCCTCCAGTCGGGGGTTCCGCGGGTCGGCGGCCACTGCGGAGCTAAAAGCCGACACGGTCACAAAGGGCACTTTCCTCGGTTCGGCCATTTGGACCGTTAATGTGAGAACCGTCCGCCTGACCGCAGCCGAGCAGCGGCAGCCGCAGAGACCCCACACAGATAAACTGCTCTATATTCTGTTTTGGGGGCTACAATTTTTGTATTAAAATACGTAATTGCTGGCACAACTCGAATGTTTTTCCCTTCACCGTCCACACTAAGTTCTGAAAAGTTCTTTAGTGCAAAGAAGTTATATTTTGGACGGATGTATCCAGTGCCGAAGCTTCAGAGATAATCAGGGAGGCCATCTTGCATTTCAGGAGTAAATAAAATGATTGATGGAGGAAGTCACTGGGCATGCGCACTGGCCAAGGGCGGGGAAAGCGCCGAACTCTGCCGAACTCTTCAATTCCGCTTCATGCCGTACGAGACGTGATAAACAAAATGACATGCATGATAATGAAAAGATAGACACAATACCATTCTGTTGGGAGGTAGTGTGACTATTAATTGTATATGAGAAAAGCAAAATTTATTTTAAAAATTCAGTAAATACGTATTGTGAATAAGAAATTTGATAGTGAGATTGGTGAATGGATGGAATGGAAAAAAATATTCATTTCATTGGATGGATGTAAAATAATGTTTAATGTAAACAAAATGTTTCATTTCAATATTTGCTTAGTTAAGCACACGTTTCATCTTTCACCAGAAGGCGGCATCCTGAGACGCAAATAATGCCCGAGTTTGGGTCATATTTTCACCTTCGACCGTTAGCCTTAACGGTTTTGTTTTATTTCTGTGAAATTCTGTATTCTGATTAAATAAACGGAGAACGCCTATTGATTTAAAGGTCAATAGTAATGAATAACCATTACATGAAAAGCTTTAAACTTTCATAAAGCTTTAATTAGCCTAATATAAATAAAAATAGAAATGTTTTAAATGATAAATGTGAGAAAGTAACTATATTAAAACGGCTGGTGATTATTCTGTCGAGGTACTTCCCTAGAGTTCTGTTTGCCTCACTTGCACGTCGCTTTCAACAAAAACGTCTGATCAGAGCCGTAGAAACCAGCCGTATACCCCTCAGTATTTAATTTGGTTTCATTCGTCCCCATACCCTGAATAAATAGACCTTTGCATTTACATCTGCATTTAAATAATTATGTGTCCCATGCGCCTTATCTGTTTATAAGATTAAAAAAATAATATGTACAATACATGTGTAATTTTAAAAATAAAAAGTTTAAAGTTCAGCAGTAACTGTGGTCAGGCAACCCAGAATGTGCACTTCCGTGACGGCCTCTAGAGGGCGGTGAAAATTCCAATTCTGCACAAACTTAGACTTATAAAGTTGCCGGAAGGGGAGCATATTAAGAGCATGGAATTTAAAGAACATATTACAATAATTCAGAAACGTTGATTGATTCCTCGGTCGAAAGGGGTATTATGTTATTGTGAAATTTTATCTGCTGTGAGATTTGATGTTCAAAGATAACATATTGAACACAGATATTAAGCCGTCTATTTATCACGTTTGCTTGGCAAGCAAAAAGCAAACATGATCTGAGATTAAAAATGGTTAGGAATGTTTAATGAATTCTAATTAATTCATGCTTTTTAAAATTATTTTGTGTAAAATAATTTTAAACTACATTCTTATTTTGATGAAAGATGAGGAAATTAAAACGTATATTACTTTATACGTTTATTATACTTTATTACTTTATATTACTTTTTTATATTACTTTAAAAAGAATGACATATTAATCTTAGCCTGATGACCTGAAACAATAGGACAGTATAGCAGAGCAAATACTTTACATCAGCGTTTCCCTATCCAGTCCTCACGGACCGGCCGACAGTCCAAAAATGTGCGCTGTCTGGCAGGGAGCTGGGAGGGAGCAAAAACGTGGACCGTCAGTGGGTCCCCTAGGACCGGGTTGGGGAACACTGCTTTGCATAATCATTCAAACCTTCACCTGGCAGATAGAACTTTTTCTGTGAACCGTCACAGTTCTGAATCATCAGCTGCTTCTTTGTTATGTGGTGTCCCACAGGACTCAATATTAGGGCCACTGCTCTTTTCCCTGTATTTACTGCTTCTAGGTTCCATCCTTAGAAGGCATGGGATCTCATTTCATTGTTACGCTGATGACTGCCAAATTTATTTACCGCTTAAACAGAAGGATGCACTCTCCATAAAACCTGTTTTGGCATGTCTAGATGACATTAAAGCTTGGTTGGCCTCAAACTTTTTAAATTTTAATGAAAAGAAAACAGAGGTGATGGTGTTTGGACCCAGTGGCCCCTGTGAGTTCCCCCCTGTTGATTTGGGGCCCTTGGAAGCATATCTTAAACCTATTATTGTTGATCTTGGTGTGAAGTTGGACAGTGATTTTAAGTTGGACAGTCAAATCAGAGCCGTAGTTAAGTCCAGTTTTTATCACTTAAGGCGACTGGCAAATGCAAAAAGCTGGTGTGCCAAATGTACTCTTCAGAAACTATCTGTGATCAGAAATTAACACATTTTACAGAATACTGCCATCTTGTGGCAGCCTTTGCTCTGACTCGATCTTCATTGAAAAACCACTGGAATTCAAAGTGACAGATCACCTTAGAGTCCTATTTATAAACCTGTATTAATACTTAAGTGACAGAGGTAAGGTTCACTCCCAGCCAACAGGTTATGTCGGAAGCTTTATTTGGTCACACAAGCGGCTTGACGGCACATACTTAGCGCTATTTGTCTCTGAGGGAAAGAACTCATTAGATTTGTGCCAGGGGCGGATCTACTGTGGTGGCATGGGCTGGCATGTGTCACCCAAAAATAATCTCTTGCCACCCCTAGTGCCACCCTAATTTTGCATATCACTATGTTGTTTATTAAAATAAGCTAGCATTAACGCTTTGAGCAAGTTTAGCTGAAGAAACGGCTTTGATTTTGCCACCCCAACTGATAGGTATACCACCTGCGTGAAGTTGCCCCCCATATGTTTCAGATTTCAACCAAACTGGTCGCAATCGTATGTGCCGCGATTGTACTGGATTGTGCCGTTACAATTTTTGTTTGTGCTGTTTTAGTTTCTGAGATATACATGTTTGTTTACATGGTGACGTCATCAGCGTGAAGTTGGCCCCCCATTTGCATCTGATTTCCACCAAACCGATCGCGATCGCGGCGTCTGTGCTGGTATGTGACGTTAAAACTGTCTTTTGTGTTGCTTTAGTTTCTGAGATATTAATATTTGTAAGGTTGCCCCCCCTCACATTTGCGTCTGATTTCGACCAAACCGATCGTAATCGTTTGTGCTGGTTTGTGCCGTTAAAACTGCCGTTTGTGCTGCTTCAGTGCAGAGATAATATTGCTTATATACATGGTCACGTGACTCCGCCGTTAAATTAGCCCCCCATTTGCCTCCGAACCGGTCTCAATAGTTTGTACCGTTTAAAAATTGTCTATACTGTTATTTTTCTGAGTTGTACCTCTTAGTTTATGCCTTTACATGATCGCCATATAGTGCGATCAGGCTCGTGTTTCTCATGTTAACAGAAGGTGGAGCGTTTGACTCCGCGACAAAGTTGTACATAGACTAACCCCTGTTTTACACTGGATGCGTGTCCGCTGCGGTGCGTTTCCGACACGGCAGCCGCAGGTAATCGCCGCGAATAAAGTCAATGCATCAGTTTACACCAGATCCGCTGCGTTGCGTCTCCGGTATGTATCTGTTCCGTCACATGTCCGGCAGTATTTTTGACGGATACGGATCAAGAACGTAACACAGAGCGCATGCGCCAACTCTCCTCCACATCATGGACGACGAAAAGTTAATTTTGGAGGTGGAGAAACACGGAATTGTGTACGACCCCAGACATCCTTCTTACAAGGATAATAGTAGAAAGGTACAACACAACAAAACACGACATTAAACACAGCAATGCAACAGAATGCTAAACACATTAAACACAATTAAAGTTGAGCAACAACAAGGACAAAATGAACTAGGAAGCCTACTAATAATGTTTGTAGTGCGCAGAAATCAGCAAAACAAACGCTGCAGGTTTACCCACGGTTGTTATCCCGCGCGATCTTAATTCTCCCGTGATCATGTGATCACGCAAACCAGTGGCGCGCCGGATCAGATACGGGCCACAAACGCGTCCAGAGCGAATTGGCGGACGGCGTCGGACGGAATGGGAATGCAGCGCAGTCGCACCGCAGCGGACACGCATCCGGTGTAGTGATGGGAAGTTCGGCTCAATTAACTGATTCGATTCGTTCGAACTGTCCGTTGTAATGAATCGATTCTAAAACTTTGATTCTATGATTCACTTTTTTTTTCGTCTTTTTTTTGCGCTTGACCATATGACTCAACGAATCATGGGATCGGATAATAAATCTGTCTCAAGGTTACGTTATTTGACTGAAACATAGCGCTGGTGTTCAACAAAAATGTTCAGCTTGACTATTCACAATAAAAAAAAAACAATATATAAAAAGCCGAAAGGGTGTCGATGCTGAATAAACACGCGTGTATATATAGTTCTTATTTTCTTTACTTAAGCCAAATTCATGTGCA
>JAODKC010000048.1:991297-1026705 GCA_026777985.1 Mormyrops attenuatus | reverse complement strand
CCATGCCTTTGTACTCGGGAAATGACGTCTGTGATGTTTGGATATTACACGCACCTGTCTATTCCAGTCAGCCACTAGCATTCTGTAAGCAACAACGTCGGACCAGGAATTTGTAAGTGTTCGTAGTGTGACTGAAACACAATGAACTGCAATCAACGTAATTACAGATGGAGCGTCTTTCACAAAATGCAGTGTTATAGCTAAAAGTTCTTTCGTTTACCACTCCAAGAAGCGTCGCACTATTTTGGCGCGATTGCTGTTTTTCATATTATTGGTGTTATGTGACTGACACAATAAATTGATGACATACATATACATACATATGTGATTATTATATATTTATATGATATTACACAGTTCGCGAGTTTCTGTACGCGACCGGCTGTGAAAGTAGTTTGTTAGGTGTTGCGCTCGACTCGCCGTGAGTCTGAACAATCAGCGCTGGAAGCACTGTGGTTTGAGCAACGGTAATCCTACCCAACTAACTACTGTGCTACGACGGTTTTGGGAAACAGTCGTACTTCGGATGTTGGTTAGCTTGAACTACCATAATACGATGCATCGGTAATGATAACTTCCGTCGTTGTTTGGGAAACGCACCCCTGGTTAGCTAAAATCTCTGGCTACCATAATACTAATATATGTTAAACACTTACTATTTTAAGATAAGATTACTTTATAGCAGACTACGATATTCAGCTTTCCCCACTCAGTAACATATATGGTTGAAAGGCTGCGCATCATTTGCGGTGGGACTGCTTGCCCCTGGCTCAGGCATCATTTATACGGTAACGCCGAATAAGACACATTTCCGGTTAACTACCGGAAGTGACGACCTTAAACAAACAGTAACCTGCCGTTGGTGTCCGCTAACATGATAATAAAAATGTGAATAATAGTTGTGGCTTGTTTATCTTGTAAATAGCACATAAACGTATGGTTCCTTTATTTCCCCGTGAAACTGTCATCTTCGGCGGTGTCTGAGATAGCAACCCTGCTAACTAGCCTCAAAGGTGGGTCCATCTCTGAATGTTTTTGAGTGTGCGGCTGGCAAAAAACGGCCTTACAAACCGGTAGTGTTTCGTTTGTGTGAGCAGTGCACCTGATTCTCTGTTTATTAATAAAGTATGGCTTTAATTTAATGATGTGCTATGCTTGCCTGTCGTAGCTGTTGGAATATGTTCTCGCTGTGAAAAGCAGGCAGCTAGCAGCAGTACAGGTGACGGCAGCTGTGATGGTGGTGGCCGCATGGACACCCCCGATAAGCGGTGCCCAGTCGAAACTGACATCGCTGCGGCTGTTCGTCTTATTAACAAGTTATTAGCTTACGCGGCACTTAATGTTAGCCTGCGATTGTACAGATGAATGGTTATTGCATTCTCTGCAAATGTGCCATATGCCTGTTATATTACCTTAGACTTTTTTTTACTGGCCGCCAGGATACCAACGCCGGAGACACTGATAAACTTTCGCGATGTTCACCGACATGGACTATGAGCTGGAGGAAGACAAGCTGTAAGTTTTTAGCTAATAATGACAGATCACCTCCAGTAATTTTGTCATCAATATGTTCTCCGTAATGTTATAAAATTTTGCTAATTGTAAAAACACCATACATTCAATTAGAATGTTTCCTTTTACTCTTTTATGGCATTTGTAGTCTTTGCAAGTTGCCTCAGGCAGCTGAGTCAGGCAGTATAAACAGAAAATGAGTAAAAAAAATTGTACCTTTGCCTGTCACTGGGGCTGTACCCTCAAGGGTCTGCCAATTGTACCCTTTGCTGTAAGTAAATATACCTTTTAACGTACAGAAATGGACTCTGAATAACATTGGTGGTACATTCATGCTGTTTGTACCTTTGGGATGTTCCCCAGAGTCCATTTCTGTACCTTAAAAAGGTACAATTACAAGGGTACAGCCTCAGTGACAAGCAAAGGTACAAATTTTGACCTTTTTTCTGAGAGTGTATAAGAACAAGTAATTTCAATTTACTTTTACCTTTTAAAAATTGTACCTTATTGTGAGACTAGAGGTAAAGTCAAGGTTTGTCCCCCGTAGAGGGATCCCAACTGTCCCTGGCACTGTGACCCTAAATAAGGATGCGCAGAACCTCATAGGCATCAGCATTGGAGGGGGAGCCCAGTACTGCCCCTGTCTCTATATAGTGCAGGTACGTGAACCTAGTGATGACTTTACCCTGTGGAGGGTGCAGGTTTGAGAACCTTGTGATGACCCTGTATGTTTTTCTGTTGCATGTGTATGAATAAGCGAATGCATATATCTGTGTAAGTACAGGTCTTTTGATGTGTCCCATTTGCTCAAGGGCTGATTTCCCATGAATGATTAAATGCTTCGTTGTATTTGTGATAGAGACTCTAAATTCGTACTTGCAGGTCTTTCTCGGTTTAGTCCCCGTCGCTGCTTCCTCACCTCTGCATACGACATCAGCCTTCAGCTGTTTCTCGTTCCTTTCCAGGTGTTTGACAACACGCCGGCCGCGTTAGACGGGACCCTGGCAGCCGGAGATGAGATCACCGGGGTGAATGGAAAACCCGTCAAGGGCAAGACCAAGGTGGAGGTGGCTAAGATGATCCAGGCTGTGCAGGTGGGCTTGGAGCTGCAGGGAGTGAATGGACATTGGCAGATATTCTGCTGTTCTTGTATAGCTTTGTATCCAAGATATGATGCTCGTATGGTTTTAAATGCATCAGTGATTAAATGGATATGTGACCTTAGAGACGTTCTAAATACACGGCCATGGTTCTCTTGTTTATTTTAATAAATTTAAATACTGTAAAGAGGGTTTATTTGAACATTAACTGTCTAATATTTATAATTAGCTTCAGTTTTTCACATTTCCCCGCTCTTATCTTTTGTTAAGCTAATTCTTTGTTCCCACTTCTCTCTATTTTCTAAACAGGGTGAAGCGACCATTCATTACAACAAACTGCAGGCTGACCCCAAGCAGGGAAAATCACTGGACATAGGTACTGTGGGGAGTAAGGGACTTAGGTACTGTGGGGAGTAAGGGACGGAGGTACTGTGGGGAGTGTGGGGAGTAAGGGACGGCGGTACTGTGGGGAGTGTGGGGAGTAAGGGACGGAGGTACTGTGGGGAGTGTGGAGAGTAAGGAACTGAGGTACTGTGGGGAGTAAGGGACGGAGGTACTGTGGGGAGTGTGGGGAGTAAGGGACGGAGGTACTGTGGGGAGTAAGAGACGGAGGTACTGTGGGGAGTAAGATAGAATGAGGTAGATTGCTAAGCAGATGTAGGCAGCAATGAGACATGGGGGAATGTGACCGCTGAGGTTCACGACAGCGCGGCCAGGTCGTCAGCATGTTGTGTCTCCTGTGTCTCACATCAGTGCGGTTTGTGTTGCAGTTCTGAAGAAGGTGAAGCATCGGCTGGTGGAGAACATGAGCTCAGGCACAGCCGACGCCCTGGGGCTGAGCCGTGCCATTCTCTGCAACGGTGAGCTGGGCGATCTGAGCGCCATTTCCCTATTGCAGTGTTTCCCAACCCAGTCCTCAGGGACCCGCAGACAGTCCCTGTTTTTGCTCCCTCCCAGCTGTCTGGCAGCAAAAATGTGGACCGTCTGTGGGTGTCCAAGGACCGGATTGGGAAACCCTGCCCTATCAGACAGAATGTGTGTAGGCCTGTGTGCTGGCCTTCTCTGTGCAGTGGTGACACCTGTGGTCTGGTTGCAGACGGACTGGTGAAGAGGCTGGAGGAGCTGGAGAAGACGGCGGAGCTTTACAAAGGTAGCCGCTTCCTGTGAGCTGCATTCATACTCAGAGCCGTTGCTGGGATCAAATGCTTGTCTTTGTCAGTTCAGTGCTTTCGCGCTACAAACAAAATGGTTATTGTCCTGCCAACGCATCTGAGCATACAATTACCAGAATCAAGAATAGATTAAGAAGAATTATGGTGAATAAGATTATTATGTGGTAAAAATGAAGCAGATTCTGTCACAGTTGCTGTCGTGTGTGTCTTGCCGTAGGCCTCATGGAGCACACCAAACGACTGCTCAGGGCGTTCTTCGAGCTGTCGCAGACTCACAGAGGTATCCCGCATTCCCGCCGCGGCCATGGCAGAAGCCGCTCCCACCTGCTCGTGTTGGTGTAGTCTGCCTAGCGTACCGTTCATGTGTTTGACATTCCCGCACACGTGTGCCCCCCCCCCTCCCCGTGCCCTGTGCCTGGCAGCTTTTGGTGATGTTTTCTCCGTCATCGGTGTGCGGGAACCGCAGGCCGCGGCCAGTGAGGCCTTCGTGAAGTTTGCGGAGGCCCACCGCAGCATCGAGAAGTTCGGCATCCGCCTGCTTAAGACCGTCAAACCGGTGAGGGCATCAGGATTTGTTTACACATTCACTCTGATGGGCCTATACACACTATACTAATCAAAAGTTTGGACACGCCAAGCCGCCTACAAAGGAGAGTGATAGTGTTGCCTCACCTGACCTAAACACAGTAGAAATGATTTTGGAGGAGTTTGACCAGAGAGTGAAGGACTAGCAACCAAGTACTCAACTTATATGGGATCTCCTGGAAAAGCATCCCAGGGTAGGTGTGTCCAAACTTTTGATTAGTACTGTATATGTGTAAATACAGTGTAAATTGGAGCCGCCATTCTTCTTTGCTTTGTGCCAGATGCTTCATGACCTGAACACTTACCTGCATAAGGCCATTCCAGATACCAAGTTGACTATTCGGAAGTACCTCGATGTAAAGTTTGAGTACTTGGTGAGAGCCGGTCTCTCCTCATCCTCTATGCTTGGATTTGCCTGTTACTGCCTTACAGAATGTACTGGCATGCCGGTGTCCTGTGCTTTTACGTTGTGGTGGTTAATGTTTTACCTGCCTGTGTTTCAGTCATACTGCCTGAAGGTGAAGGAGATGGATGATGAGGAGTACAGCTGCATCGTGAGTAACTTTTGTTCTGGTTTTTAATCGGAGGTAACGAGAAAGATGGCTAGCTGTCAGCCGTGGCTCCTGTGAGTTTTACTACACAAACATGTTCTGAGGGCAGAAAGAAAAATGATTGGTTCAGAGAAATTACCAATCAAATTGTGGGTTCAAGCAACTAGAGGCCACAGGACCAGGATTGGTTATCTCTCTGAACCAGTCATTTTTCGTTCTGCCCTCAGAACATGTTTGTTTAAGTATAACTCCCACAAGCCTCCAGCAAAAGGATTGACTTGAGGCGACATTACGAGGCAGATGGGTGTATCTTGCCAAAAGTAGAGGTTTTATGGTGGGAGCTAGAGCAAAAAAAGAAGCTGAATGAAGGTTTACAGTGCTGAAGGGTGCTTAGATGTTTCTCTGTGTTTGTTGGGATTCTCTAGGCATTAGGTGAGCCGCTGTACCGCGTCAGCACAGGCAACTATGAGTACCGACTCGTCCTGCGGTGCCGCCAAGAAGCACGGGCCCGCTTTGCCAAGATGAGGAAGGATGTACTGGAAAAGCTGGAGCTGCTGGATCAGAAACACGGTGAGCATTTTATTGTGTCTGACTCAAACTGGTTTTTAATGGCTTAAAATGTCTTTGCTATTTGTCGCCCTCTGCTGTCACTTTGAAGTAATGTTCCTTTATTATCTGTCGCCCCGTTCAGTCCAAGATATCGTGTTCCAGCTGCAGCGGTTTGTCTCGGGGATGTCCCGCTACTATGATGAGTGCTACGCAGTGCTGAAGGAGGCTGACGTGTTCCCCATCGAGGTGGACCTCTCTCGCACCACAATTAACTATGGCAGCCAGGCCTCCTCCTACGGTGATGAGGATGAGGAGGAGGAAGAGGGGGGGGGAGGAAGAAAGGCTGGTGAGGAAGGGAGCGGATCTGCCTGTCAGGCTGAGAATGGAGCTGAGAAGCTCATTGATGATGAATAATAGAAGTTATTATCTAAGTAAAGTATTAGCACCCCTAATTTGAAGTAGTCCCTTGAAATGAAGTATTTTTGTACATATTCAGCAATATCTTGAGCTGGGGAGCTGTAGTGAAGATTCCAGGAATTTTAGGGTGGTTCTGCAAAGTTATCAGATGCAATGGGTACATCTGCTGAGGTCCAGCCATGTGACTAGAAGTAATTACTGCCTCCAAGATTAGTGTGTATCTTGCAAAATTTACGAAATATATTTCACTTGTTGTAAATATTGTTTTCCCCCTTATGAAATGCATCAGTACTTTGATTAAATCACTGAACGTTTCTGTCCAGTCAGAATACAGATGCAGCTATCACCCCATTTCCTGAGTCTGAACTACCTCTGGACCAGGTTGCTCTGTGGATCTCACAGGCATACCTAGTGTGGGTAAACTGAAGAAAGAACAGCTCAGTCCATCAATGCCGGTTTTTGTTGAAGTTTTTTTTTCCTTTTTTTTCCCACCATCCTTGTCTTGCGTATCTTTACACATTTACTCTTTGTACAGTGGGATATTAGCTATAAGGTTTGAAGGATGCTAGGACTTTCATCAGCAGGTGCCTTTTTCCTACAGTCTACTATATGAATGAGATGTGAAGTTGCACACCAGCTGTCCATGTTATTCCTCCATCCTGGTTTTTATTAATGGACAAAATGAGGCTTTGTGAACCATTTACTGTATTTTTTGGCCCCACTAGATGGTGCTGTTGGTTTGCTTTGGGCATATTTTGTGCCTTTTTTTTTTTTTTTTACAGAAAGCACCATTTAGTGGAGTCAAAAAATACAGCAAATGGTTCACGAAGTGTCATTTTGTCCATCACTCCTGGTTTCATCTGTGGCCCTTTGCTATCCTTTTAGCACTTTCATCCCTGTTGGGTGTTGGGTGTGCCTGTCTGTGAAACTGGACTGATCTGCACTGGTACCACCTAGTTAGCTCTAGCAGGGCCAATTCATGCCTTTTGGACTCTGAAATGGCTGAGGGACTTTGATTGCTGATGTTGACATTTCAGTTTTTCTTAATTAATAAACTATGGGAGGGTTATTCTTTTTAATGATTTGTAAAGCAGTTAACTAAACTGGAAACTCATTACACTACAACTGTAGCATGCGTGGCAGCCCTCAGGTATCGATGAATTATGTTATGTATAGATTATTAATGTAAACATGGAATAAATACAATTTAATTACAGTGCAATTGCAAGGATTGTGAATAAAATTATATGCATTTCACGTTGTATCACTACTGAGCATTTCAAATGAGGGTGAGGCTGAATTACAGGGATTTGTCATGGAGATTGATTCAGTTCTTGCTGACCCTTTGGCATTTACTATGTGCTGCCATTAGGTCAAGTGGAGCAGCACTGCCCCCTGCTGTTTAATATGCACCTACGCCCCACAACAGTTTGCTGACTTTTAAAATGGCTAATTGTCACAGCTGTACAGTCGATTGACCTTTTCCTTCCGGTTGCACTACAGGACTGTGCATTGCTAAGGGTGTGAGTCTGGGCTACCCTGCAAGGCGCTCTTGTTTACTCAAAACTAACAGACTGGAAAGGTTTTATGTATTGAAGTTTTGATGGAAAGAATTCATTCTGCACCAAATTCCTAATTTCTCTTTCACGTGACAGTTTTTGTGTGGAATTGCTCCTATCAAATTTCCGTCAGTGCACAGCTGAGGGTGTGAGAATAACCACACTGAATACTTTGTGATTTGTGTTTACATTATTTAAATTTGTCATACTTTTTAATATTGTAAGCTTTTGGGAAGTGTGATGAAAGTGGTGGGGAAATTTTAAAGAATTGTTACATTTCAAATCTATGTATAAAATAAAAGTATTTATGGATAACAACTGCATTAGTCTTGTATTTGCATGTTTTTGGGCACTGCAATAAAAGGTGATCTTCATATTGTTGCTTGTTTGAAATAATACAGTACAATAAATATGCGTATTTAAGTTAAAGACTCTGGAAGGCTTTGGTGTGTTGGGGTGGTGTTCTGATGAGAATGAAGATTGCTCCACAAGTTTTCATTTTGCCCATATACAGGTGATATTGTGAAATGGTAACAGTACTAACTGTTGAACGAATGGAGGCAATGGCACCGTCTTCAGCTTAGTTACAGTTTAGAGTTTAAACTGCCACGAGTTGCATGGTTACACCATTTCAGTTTCCTCAGCCTATGTTTAAATCCAGCCGCCGTATCCCTTTAAATATCACCTAAACGCCACTAGAGGTCGCTTTTCTGCAGTTTATGGTGAATCTCTGCACATGGTTTAGCTGTAGGTAAGGGAACGATGGCCTTGGTAAAAGCATCGCTAAATCAGATATTACTTATAACCTAATTAATAATTCTTTCATAAGTTATTGTGCCACCCTTTACAATACTTATGGAACCTTGAACCAAACATACTTTGAGAATGTTTCACTGGAAAAATAGCAGGAAAGTCAAAGTGCAGTGTACAGTGCTTAAAGGTTAGAATGAGGTATCAAGTTCTTTTGTTTTTTGTTCGAACTGGCCCCTTGTGCAAAGGTGGGCTGTGTATGTGTAAGAGTTCTGAATCTTCAGGTTTTAGGAGGTGGTCGAGGCATTGTGGACGATCCTGGGGGGCAGCATGGTGCTGAGGAGTCTAACGGCCTGGGGGTAAAAACTATCCCTCAGCCTGGCAGATGTGACTCTGATGCGGCAGTATCTTCTCTTGGATGGCAAAAGTTTGAAAACTCCATGTGAGAGGTGTGAAAGGTCCTTCACAATGCTGCAGGCCTTGCAGACACTGCGTTTGTGAAATGTGTCCTGCAGAAGGGGGAGAGGCACCCCAGTAATGCTCTCTGCTGTCTTCACTGTCCTCTGCAGGCGCTTGCGGTCAGATAAATTGCAGTTGCCATAGCAGACAGTGATGCAGCTGGTCAGAACACTCTCAGTGGTGCTTCTGTAGAACATGGTGAGGATGGGCGGGTGAGGACTCTGAAAGTGGAGTCTCTGCTGAGCTTTCTTACTTCATGACAAGATGTTATCTGTCCACGTAAGTTCCTCAGTTATGTGCACCCCCGAGGAACTTGGTACTCCCAACAATCTCCACAGCTGAGTCATTGATGCTGAGTGGTGAGTGGGCAGTGCGTGTTTTCCTGAAGCCTACAATTATCTCTCGTCTTATCGATGTTGAGAGATACATTGTTGTCTTTGCACCCTACAGACAGCCGTTCCTCTTCCTCTCTGTATGCTGGCTTATCAGACCCAGAGCCTTTGTATCATCTGCAGACTTGATGTGATTGGTGCTGTGCAGTTGTGAGTCAGCAGGGCGAAGGGCAGAGGACTAAGCACACAGCCCTCCGGAGCTCCAGTGCTTAGTGTGATGATGTTGGAAGTGAGGCAGCCCATCCGAACTGACTGGGGCCTCTCAAGCCCGGCCTCAGCATGTCTGTGGGCCCTTGAACATGGTCCTTAACAAACAGCTCCCTGGGCACTGCTACAGGTGGCTTCCCTTCACTGCCAATCTTGCTCTGACCCACAGAGAGTAAGATGGGGGAGGCGAAAAGAGAATTATTCCCCCGGGGATCAATAAAGTATAATCATTTTATTTTTTCAAATGCAGAACTGCTGTCATATAATGATACCTGCTGACGTACTGGATTTCACGCAGTGCCATAAACACAAAACTGGGCCAGAACAGAAGTCCACAATGCCAGGCACCCCAGACATGCATGTTTTACTATAAAGCACAGAGGAGATCTCTGGTGGCCGCGCAGTTCCTTTATGGTTAGCATTATATATAGCTTATGTAGAGTGTACCCAGGACCCCGGCCACCATGTGAGCTGATCAGCAAATGCTGCTGCAAAGTAAGGTAAAAGCAAGAGGTATTCTACTGAGACTGCCGTATCCCCCCTCCTCTGGTGCTCAGACACACTCAACATGGAGAAAAACTGTCTAAATTAGGGTTTCCCAAACCTGTCCTAGGGGACCTGCAGACAGTCTACATTTTTGCTCCCTCTGAGAGCTGAGAAGGAGCAAAAACCTGGACCGCTGTGGGTCCCCGAGGGCTGGGTTGGTAAACACTGGTCTAAATTATTGCTTTGATAGGTCGTATCCTTGCTGGAATTACTCTTCACTGAAATGGGTCACTAAGTCTCCTTGAACTCCTTGTCGATATTGATACAGCTTACACTCTCTACAATGCTAGCACACGGCCATTCACTATGTCCATGATAAAGCGGTGGGTGTGTAGAATCAAATGAACGCTCTTTTATACTCGACACCTGTTTTCAATAGCAGTCAAGGTGAAAATTGCACACCTCATTACCCACAATTAATTTCTTTCTTCTTCAAACCGCTTATGAAAGAATACATTTGTCAATCATTCCTTGAATGATGATATGCAAAAAGCAGAAGAGGCCACTGGATCACCCTTCCAACACAACACATTATGAAAGAGCCTACAGTTTAACCGCCTCATTTCCATGCATGTACTACGCTGATGAGAATTAGCCCAAAGAATGTTGCAGGCAGCTTGCCGGTCTGTTCTGTTCAGAAGCCTCTATTGCTTCACTATAAATATCACCAAGGTGTTTTGTGATTTGCTCCTCAAGCATCATGAGGATTATGCAAGTGCATCTACTCATTACTGAGGACGCTTGAGGAGCAACCCTCTGCGAAGACAAGGCAGGAATGTCAAGAAAAGGAAAGTTTCAATGCAGCGTTAGATAGATTAGTCTCTGAGGAAGAGGTTGCCCTCCCTCACCTGTTGAATTTGTGTCCTGTTTCTGGGTGGGGTGGCAGGGGAACTTGATAGTAGTTGTGGAAGCTTGTGACTACCCAAAGTACCCTCTATTGGAGTTTACAGAGAGGGTAGGAGAAAGAGGACATGCTTGTTTATGGGACTCACATGTTCCCCAGTGAATGCTTTGCATGCATTAAGGCGTTCCCGTAGGTCTTTAAAGATAGTGACAATACATGGTAGTCTTCCTTTAAATGGTAGTCTTCCTTTAAATCTGGTAATGGATGGTGTCCCGGGAGCTTTTTGACACTGCATGGTTCAGGCACGTTTGCGGGCGTCTTCTGCATCTAATTTACATTTTCCCTCACTGACACTGACAATATATAACACAATTCAAATCACCAAAAAAAAAAAATATTTTCTGAAATCGAATTAACCAAATTAAAAACTATTACACGTGCTTTTGGGTAGAAAATACATTCCCCCTTTCAATTACTTTAGAGAATACGTAAAGGAATATTTAAAACTGAACCGCTGATTTTATTCATTGGTTTCATTTTGCAGACGAGTAATCAAAGGAGTACTTACTGGTTCATTAAAACGATCAGATACAGCATTCTTCTTATTAATATTAATAAAATGAACAACACATTAGAAATAAATATTTGATTAGCTTGCATACAAGCAATACATTCATATATATAAAGAATTATTTTAACGAGCGTGTCAACGTAGCCCCAGTGGCCTAATGGATAAGGCACTGGCCTCCTAAGCCAGGGATTGTGGGTTCGAGTCCCATCTGGGGTGGAAATTTTTCCATTTTTGTTCTAATGTGCATTGGCTATGCCATAACACGTATTAAAAATTAAAAAGAAAATACCGCCGACCTGTCGGCTGCACATCCGTTTTTCTTGATAATAGTATATTCATACGAAACTGTATTCCGTGTACAGCAAACGAACATACTCACACGCTTTTCAAATACATGCACTGGGTGCAAATTGTCGTTAACTTTAAAGAGTTACGAAATTCACCGTTCAACTGGATGGGGCAACCCGTCATATTTAACGCCGAAAGCCAAAGAACGTGCCAGCTGGGAAGTGCTCCCGGGACACCCGCCCAATCAGCGGACTCTACCCGTAACTTACGCAATTAACTCTCCCTTCGCAGTACAGTAGCTTACTTAGTTTTGTAAATCACACTCAGGGTGTATGGCGGAGAATGCGAGAGTTTACATCGAGAGCTTAAATTTTAACGCTTAGTAATTGCTATTCAGTAATAATTTAAGCGTAAAACAAGAAAAATGGCGTTAAGTTTTGAAAGTAAATTTTATGTTATTATTTGCGCTGTGACCCTGACCTCCGTTAAGGCAGACAGTAAGTCACTTACATAACTTTTAGATAACAATTCCGCTGACGTTTAGTGTTGCTTTTCTACTTTGTTGCAACGAGACGGTTCTGTGATTGAGTTGCGGCTTCTTGTTAAGCACTTGTTTCTTTTTAAAGTGAATATACATACTTTAGCTTTAAAAAGCTGAACTTTTCTGTGCAAAGTACGAATTATCTGGATTCGGTGCAATGCTGTAAAATAGATCATTACACGGAGATGAAATAATTCGTGATCACATAATTCAGATAATTTGTAGCTGTCTTCCTGGAATAGGAATTTCCCGGTTTTTCTTTCCGAACCTTGTTTCTCTTTCGCGAGCGATTTATTTATTTGTTTAAAAACGAAACGAGTTATGAGAGTTTTTCTGAATCACGTGGGGAAAAGCGTATGTATTTTATTTGATTATGAGCTCGGACTTTTAACCACAAGGTTCGTGCTCCAGGAGGCAGACCCGCTTTTGACCTGAAAATCTTTAATATATACTGTCATATATCCAAGCCCCTTTTTCTGTCCTTTTCTGTTGTAAAAGCGGCGCTATTACCTCTACATGCCTGAGATTGTGATTACATAATAATAGCTTAATTACAGCAAAATCTCCCTGTTTATTTCACCACTCAGATTTTCAGTTTGACAGCCGGTAACGGTGTAATGGTGCTTCTTACGAAGGTGTCACGCATGTCTCTCAGAGATGCAGGTAGCCACTGTGTATTGGGATGATGCCCATAAGACCGTGCTGCTGAAAGAAGGGGTGATGGAGAAACGAGGTGATGCTTACGGGTACTTCAACGACACATTGCTCCAAACGGGCTGGGGAGTTCTGGAGCTCCGGGCGGGGTATGGGGAGACCCCCAGATCTGATGAGATAACCCACTACCTAGCGGGATACCTTGAAGGATACCTCACTGCCCAGTAAGTATATAGCGGGTAGTCAAAATACATGTTTCTTTTTTGTGTGCTTAAACCTGTTTTTATTAATACATAACGGTGAATATTAAGTACATATACTTTACCTTACATATTCTACAGGTAGATCAGGGGTAGGCAGTCAAGCAGGGTTTCTATGATAAATCACACCTGATCTCGGGCAGGTAGTAACTCATCAGGTAGAACAGAAAACGTACTGGATACCAGCACTCCAGGATCTGGATTGCCTAGCACTGAACTGGATTGTTTTCTGTTTATCAGGCAGATGTCTAGCCACTATTCAAACATGTATCCAGAGGTGATTACTGACAAAAAAACACTGATCGCCGTGAAGGATTTCATGAGGTAAGAGAGAGGCTCCTTTACTAAAAGAGACACCGTCACCGCCCGATGTTTAAAAGGCTGACATTGCCCATCCCTGTTGCCCAAATGCTATCCATCCACACACAGCAAGCAGGACTCCTGGGTGAGGAGCCAGGTGAAGCAGCAGAAGAGCGGAGACCCATTCTGGAGTCACACGGGCTTTGTGGTGGCCCAACTGGATGGGCTGTACGCTGGAGCAGCATACTGGGCGAAACAGAAGCAAAAGACGGTGGGTGATGGGGGAATGGTATATGAACTCTCCCCCTCCAGTAAATAAAAATAAATAAATTAATAATAGCTTATTCTTTATCTTTTATTATAAATTCCCACACAAGCACAAAATATATATACTAATGAACATTGTAGTCCTGTGTCAAACAAGCATTTCATTATACGAGTCATTTATTTTTTCTGAAACTGTACCCTAAACAGTGTTAGCCTTGTTTTATTTTTATTTTATTTAAAATCTTGTAAATAATTTTTAAATCTTTCTTATATCGCGTCCTTGCATGACGTGACTATTACATGAGTGCCCATTGCAATGTCATGGTATACATTGTACCCCCCTGCCACACCCCCACCCCCCCGGGGCAAATTCGGTCGCCTCCAATGTGAAACTCCTTCAGACACCACTAGATGTGCACACGCTACTGGAACATAGCAGAGCAGTTTTGGAACGGAAGTCTGAAGGAAACAGGCTCCACCTTTCGTTTCAGTTAATGTCACCAGACCATCATTTTATTTTTATTACCATTATTCATTGTCCAAATGGATTGTTCTGGAATGTGTCATCTTGTATTTCATCTGATTTCACTTCCCCTCCAGCCCCTGCCGATGTTTGCAGTACAGTTCCTCAATGCAGTGGGTGATCTTCTGGACCTAATACCTGCCTTGGTGCATCATAGAGCCCATCATCCTCAAAACCACTTAAAAATTCCTATGGGCCACTGTTCTGCCCTCATTAAGGTCAGAGGTCACCGTTTCTTTGTATACCTGCAATTATTTTACATTGGTAGCATTAAGACGTCCTCCAAACCAAATGTTTACCATGGACACAGGTACAGGTCGTCATCATCTTTGCTTAAAGGGAGATGTATTTAAAGGGCCGTGTGTATTTGCCAAAGCAGCTTCTGCTAATGTTTTTTTGCTAATGTTTTTTTGCTAATGTTTTTTTTTGCTAATGTTTTTTTGCTAATGTTTTTTTTTGCTAATAGCTTCCTTGTTTTTCTGCCCTCAGATGCTACCAGGATATGAAAACCTCCTGCTTTCTCACTCCAGCTGGTACGTCTATAGCGCCACGATGCGTATCTACAAGTACTGGGACTTCAAGATGACGGAGCCTCACGCCGCCACAGGCAAAGTCTCCTTCAGCAGCTACCCTGGTCAGTGTGACGTGGTTGGCTGCCTGGAGAACTGTGGGCATGCTTTGAGTCTTATTCGCGAAATGGCATCGGGGCTCGAACCCGGGAAACCTCAGTGAGGGATATTTTGAATGACAGGAAGTACAATTAGTTTGATGACAGTGAATAAATTGTTGCATCTACTCACAATTAATTTCATGCCGAAATGTTTGACCATTTAAATGACTTTGCTTTGGTATGAATATCTTTCATATCGTCGCCTCAAAAATGTACACTAATCTTAAAATGGGATTTATAGGACGTGGGAATATCTCAGTCGTGCTTCAGCCAGTCTGAACATCATTTATGGTGAACATATACAGCAATCTATCTTCCTTATGGCTGCTTTGGTGTAGGGTCATGGTGAGCTTATCCCTGGAAGTACAGGGCACAAGACAGAGAAACACCATGGATGGGATCCCAGTCAATTCCAGGGCACAAACACTCATGCTCAGGCACATTTTCCTGACTGGCTGTTTTTGGACTGCAGGGGTAAAACAGAATCCCTTCGGCAAACCCGTTTTAAAAACACAGGGGAACAAATGAGCTCCACAGTGAGCCGGGGGAGGGAAAGAACCTGCCCTTAAGGCATGAAGCTGAGTCACTGCCTTACCCTGAATGCAAACACTATATGGCCAAAAGTATGTGGGCACCCGTATTATTTAACAAATTGCTGACTCGGGTATATAATTAGGTACACAGTCATACAATTTCCTGCAACAAAAATTAGCATCAGGATGGGTGGCGCTACATCATGGGCACCATCATAGGACACAGTCTTTACAAGAAGTCAGTTTGCCGCACTTCTTCCCTGCTAGAGCTGCCCTGGTCAACCGCAAGTGATGTGATTGTGATGTGAAAGTCAAAATGTCTGGGAGCAAATTCTGTTTCGAAGTGCTAGACCACACGAGCTCAGACAGGGACCTGAGCGCCCAACATCAACACCCAACCTGAATGGCGGCAAATCCCACCAGCAATGTTCCAAAGTTCTCAAAAGAGTAGAGGCTGGTATAGCAACAATGGGTCGATCAACTTCTTATTAATGCCCTTTCGAATGAGATGTTGGACAAGCTGGTGTCCCCATGCATTACTGTATTATAGCAGAATTTAATAAATGTCATTATCCTTTTAATTCATGTTCAAATAACCATTGACCAAGTTTGGTCTTAAACTGCAGCACTGAATTCTTCTAGTTCAGCACCACAGTGAAAAGAGGAAGCATGTGCTGTTTTTCACCTTGTAAATCTAGTGTGAACTTGATCTGAAACCATCCATCAGGAACCCTTCTGCATTTCCCCACTTAATCAGAACAGTGTGGGAACAATAAGAGAAGTGACTTGCAGCTGTGCCCTCCCTCAACATTCCGCTGCAGGTTTCCTGGTGTCCCTGGATGACTTCTACCTACTGGGTAGCGGACTGCTGATGACCCAAACGACCAACCTGGTGTTCAACAACTCCCTCTTCTCGGTGATCACTCCCAAGAGCCTGCTGGCCTGGCAGAGAGTTCGACTTGCACATTACCTGGCACATGACGGGGAAGAATGGGCCAGTGTGTTTTCCAAGTACAACTCTGGTAAGGCTCCGCTGGCAAACTGATGGGTCCGACACCCCCGATTAACCCCTGAGACCCCCCGAAAGCCTCAAAAGAAAAATATTAAGGGGGTCTCAAGATCGGTATTGTGCAACAATAGGGAGATGGGGACACCCCGAATATTGAGGGGTATTTCGCACACTGGTTTTAAGGCTGAAGTTGGTCAAGACTCAAGAATTTACTTTATTTATGATACACATAAATACAAATACAGTAAATGAATGTATGACATGCACAATACAATACAATATACATATAAATGGTGTATAAAACTGTTTGACTTTGTGCATGAGTGCAGTGGACTGCAGTTGTGCAGTGTAGTGCAGTGAAGAATGTGCAAATGTAAAAAAGCAAATAGCACCATAGTTATATCTGCATACTCTATTTTTATTACGTAAATGTATTTAATTTCAATTTTGATCTTGTTTTGGGGGTCCCACCCAGGCACCTACAATAACCAGTACATGGTGGTGGACCTGAACAAGGTGTCTCTGGGGAAGAGCATTGACAGTGGTGCTCTGACCATTGTTGAGCAGATCCCTGGACATGTGTCCTACTCTGACCAGACTCAGGCCCTCCGCAGAGGTGAGACGTCCGTGCACCAGTGCGTCTGGCTTTAAGGTGCATGAGGTAGGGTACCTGAGCTCTCATGCTTATCCCATTTCCATCCATCTCTCCATCTAGGCTACTGGCCATCCTACAACATTCCGTTCCACCCAGACATCTACAACCTGAGTGGCTACTGGGAGATGTGGAAGGAATATGGCGAGGACTTCTCCTATGACCTTTGTCCACGTGCCAAAATCTTCCGCCGGGACCAGGGGAGAGTCACGGACCTTGCGTCACTGAAACAGATCATGAGATATAACAGTATGTGTCGTCTCTGCCTGCATCTCCCCTTTGCCGCATGTTGTCTCAACGTTGAATCTCTACTATTTTATTTCAGATTACAAAAATGACTCCTATTCCAAGGGAGACCCATGTAATTCCATTTGCTGTCGTAATGACCTCCAGTCGGAGCACCCCACTACAATGGGTTGTTATGATACTAAGGTAAGCACTTAGGTAGCTATTTGTGCTCTGAGAGGGCGGAATGATTTTGTAGATTGTGTAGCTGTTGGAATCTCAAATTTGGGGTGTAATTCCATATGGGGGGAGGGGATTGTTGGTGCTGAACAATGTAAACGATGTTGTATTCTCATAAACCCCACCCACTTTTGCCATAGGTGACAGACTTCCACATGGCACAAATGTTCAAGGCAGAGGTAGTGAATGGGCCCACGACCGAGGGGGGGCTGCCACCCTTCACCTGGAGCAAATTCAACAGCACCTTGCACGACGGGCTACCCCCCACCTATAACTTTTCCTTCGTTCCCATGTGGCCGACACTTTTCCAGCCCTGAGCAGAGCTCTGAGGGATCGTGGGACTGGGAGGTGGGGGGTCGGCAAAGATGGTGCTCTGTTCTGTCAGTGGATGATAGAAAGCTGATAGAATGATATGAAAATCTGATGAAATGTGGTGGTTAATTGAAAACGGGGAGGAGGTGTATATAGTATGTCAGGTAATCACATTATATATTTGGGCACTCCAATCATTCTGCAAATGCTGATATGACCTGTACTGCACTTTCTTCAAACACACCAACGTATTGAGCGTCTTAAGGTGTCTTATTTGATCTTGTTTATTCATTCATGGTTTTTGCTTTTTCAGAATACAGATCTATTTTAAGTGTTAATTTTTCACGTTTTACCTCAAAATTTATCTTTTTTGCCACTTATGTTTAAACGTACATTGGTTGTAAGTGTTTGATGGAACCAATGAATACAAGGTGAATTGCATAAACCACGATGGGGTGTACAACTTGGTGGTAGACTGTTTCGGTATAACCGCACACATGCAAGTGGTTTATCCCAGAAGAAAATTGTTTCAATTAGTATTTAATAATGTTCCCATGTGCGCTTAAAAATACAGAACGTCATGGTCAGGCTATACTAACTGGAAGCGGCAAGTCCGTTAAGTTACCATAGAAAATCGTCAACAGATAGGAGCTTGCGTTTTGGAAATTATGCTGATAACTGCTTTTTACGAGTAAAAGGTCACACGGGTTTTTATATTAACATGTTTACTAAAACATTAACACGTACTAGTACAGAAGTTTCGGGTGCTACCTGTGCAGTTACACGAAGATAATGAAACCCACGTGACATCTCTGGACCAATAAGAAAACAGCATTTACTAAAGCCGTGGTGTGAATGTAAATAATTCAAGGCTTCCTTTATAATAAATAAATCATATGAATTATTACGATGAGTTCATTTTTTTATTGCGTTACTGCTGCTCTTCTGGTTCATACACTGCCGAATCGAGGGTGTTTACATATTCTTGTACATGTCGTATGTATCAGAAAAGGCTTTTATACTTGGGAGTTGAATTTTGCCCTGTTTTTAAGTGATTCCTGAAGGAACTCGAGCAAGTAGTGTGCACCACACAGCTGGCTGTATGGTTATTCAAGGTCTGTACTGCAGGAAGGAAATGAGTCACTCTTCAGTGCTGGGTGAGCAGAACTGATACCTTAAATTTTTTTTTTAAATTTGTAATAAGTCTGTTTAACGGCAGTCTTTACTAGTGTTATAAGGTTGAAAAGCTACAGTATTGTGTGTACTTTAATTGGGGAAGCCATTGTATTTTTCAAATGTAGGAGGTTAAAATGATAAAGGGGAGTGAAAGAAGAATGCATTCCCTCAAACCTCACAGCGTTGTTGCAAACGGTGAGGATCGAGTCTTAAATTCATTTAAAAAATCATTTGAAAATTCATAAATCGTCCTCTTTTATAATAAATATTATTAATAAAACTATGGAAATTTTGCTATCCTCGTACTAATGGAGTAAATTACATGGACTGACAGCAAACTGTATATGCTTTGACAGTTTTTGCACCAAAAATAAAAAATCACACGAGGCGCTTACCCGTTGACAAAATAATCACTGATACAGTTAATTCCTCAGTATCTTTCACATATCCCTGTATCACTTCGTTATACTTAGCGGAAAGCTTGCATGGTGAATTTTAAGTGACTTAATGACTCAATGTAATCGGGGTCAATGCGGCCCCGGAGTGAAGTGGGATGCCCTATTTAAAACTTATACTGTAAGAATGGAATTGTTCACTCTAAAATTGTTATATTGTGCGAGTTCATATTGGGATATGTTTTGCTGTCGCGTTCATTTCACCTTTCAAATGAAGAATCCTGCGTAAATTAACGACTAAAGTTTGTGATGTAAAGGACAATCAAAATGAAATGTGGATGTCGCAAGTAAAATACGAATGATTTTCGGGAAAAAAACTTCGACTTCACCTGGCACCCAAATAACTTGAAACACGGCGTAATGTCGTAAAAAAAAAATACGCTTGCATAGTACAATTCGGGAAGCGTCGTAAAATATACTAGTATAAGGCATGCAAAAAAGGCTGTTTACCAGTCAACGGCATGGTACCACCTAATGGAAGAAGTAAGTACTGCAGCTATTATACTGCTGCTTTTAGTAACTTTGCAGTTAATTGTGTGCCGTGGGGACAGAGAATGGAACGAGGACATTTTATTGGCATCGTGTGGCTTTGTGGGGTCACAGTTTGCGCCCATGTCTGCAAGCTCGCCAGTTTAATCCCCATGGCCAAGATAGTGACCGTAGCATTACTGGGTCCTAAATCAAGGCCTTTCGCCCCAAAAATGCTCCGGGGGCTGCTGGAACAATGGTTGGCACTGCGCGGAAATTTGCACATTTAAGTTTTTTTTTGCACGGCATATTTATTTATTTATTCATCGTTTAATGGTGTGTCTAAGTCATCTTAAGTGTAAAGCTATTTTTAAAGAGTCAGACCAACGCCATTTCAATTCAGCGTGTGCCTCCATATTTTGAAATGACAATAAATTTTTACTTGATTTAACTTTACTCTGACCCCAGGCGTTATCTGTATATATGTATGTCTGTGTGATTTATAGGACTTCAATATGTGATATATGAAAAAAATAATCCATATATGTACTTGTACTAAAATAAACAAATTATAAGAATGTGAGACCCAGACCATCACTTCCAATTTCTCACACAGAGTGATTACTGGTGAGGAGTGGGGCTTGTCCCCCCTACCGGTGACACCCTGTAATCCTATTTACGGTGCATTTAAGCTTTAGGTGTGGTCAGTCATCTTCTGATACATACGCTACATTATTCTTCTAGTGTAATGGGCCGTAGGATGGTGGCAGGCCGCCCCATGGGACCACCTCGGTGATTCATTCTTTCCTATGCTGCAGAGGAAGTCAAATGTCTTGAAGTCGTTCTCTTTTTTTTGTCACCCGCCTCCCCTCCTTCTCTCTGCCGAGTGCAGCCCGACGACACGTGTCGCTGCCAGGGACGCACTGTCTTCCCCAGCAGACGCGGCCGCGGAGAGTTCGGCATCCATGGCAGCAGACAAGGGGTGCACCTTGGATAAGCTGATCAATAGATGCATGCCTGTGAAGAGGACAGGTGAGTCCCAGGGATCAGAGCAGAGTGATAGACACTATGGGTTTCCTCTTAAAGTACTAATGGGTATAATCACAGTGTGTGTATGGGGTGGGGGTGGGGATAATAGGCAGACTTACTACTGACAGTTATACATTGAGATACAATACCATTAAAACTACTGGGATTTTCTTGGCGGTTTCCATATTATTCCAACTTGCCTGTCTTTATCTGAAATTATACTTTAAAATCATTTGTTACAGTCTTAACGTCATTTATGTTAGTGAGATCAAGCACTAAAACATGAGTTTAGGGATTGTCGTACAGCTACAATATGTTACAATATTTGATGTGTACGATTAAAAAAAAGTATTGATTTTAATTTAATTTATTTAATTATTTTTATTAGTGATTGTTGTTACTGTTTTCATGCAGACCCCCCTGCTGTCAAGCTGAATACTGTAGCCCCATGCTCAAAGACCCCTATGGTTAGCAAGCCCGTCTGGGTGTCTGTGGCGGTCGTCATAAGCGTGTCCCTTCTAGCTCTGCTGCTGTGGTGCCTGATCTTCAGGAGGGAGAGGAGGCCCGTCCGCGGCGCAGGTAGGTGGGGCCCGCGGTGCCATGGCGACGTGCATCACCGGGCGTTCCGTGCATCACGGAAACCGTGGCGACCGCCTCGGCCCAATTTCAGCTCTTGCTCAACCACTTTCTCGGTTTGTCTGAACATTTCCGACCAGTGGAGTGTGAAGGAAAATGAGGAGGGGGTGCATCGTACTAATGAAGTGTGACAACCCTCCTTCCACCACTTAAAATAAAGTTTCTGTTCCCACCTTTATGTTGTGGGGGGGGGGGGCAGGGGTGCTCTCAAGGGATTCGACATCCGTTGGTTAAAGCAAGGTGTAAGAGTAAAGCGTGTGTCAACTGATACAAGCACACACTTATGTATACACCCCAGACACAAACAAGCACGTGTGTTTACTCACTGTTGCCCTATACACAACAAGCCATAGCCTCCATCTTGGAAAATCTGGTCAGTGATCGTGCAAAGTAGCAGAGCCTGAACAAATCCTGTAAGCCCAGACCAGTATAATCAATATAAGGATAAATAAATCCCCATGTGAAGTTATTAATGTGCAAAGTAACTGCAGGATTACTCTGCTTGATGTGTCAGTTGAGGCAGGGAGGCCAGCTGAGGCAGATGCTGAGGCAGGAAGAGACCGGCCTGCGATGGCAGCGGAGGAAGAGGAGCCCCAAGCGGCTTTTCTGTACGAGAATGGAGGCCCCCCGGGGGGGCGGGACCCAATGGAGTCCATCTGGAGGGAGGCGGCGAGGTGTGACGAGCGGGGAGAAAGCAGTGTGCATGTGTGCAATGGCAGGAAGGAGCACGGGATCCCACTTCCTGCCACGGAGCTGGGGGACGCGGCGCTGGTGACGACCAAGACGGTGCAGCAGGCGAGCTGAGAGGGGAGCCTTACCTTCACGTGTCTTTGCATGTGGTTCACGTTTGTTAGGTGTGCACAGCATTAGGAAAACTGGTTCTGATGATCAGTTCTGAAAGGAAATGGTTTTGGTTCACGGGCACCACGCAATCCTCTGTTATCTATTTGCTATGCTGAGTGGCTCTGGGATGGCCGCGTGGGATTTCCCGCCTTTGTTGTGACCAAACTGTGGCTTCTGCAGTGACAGGATCCCTCAACCAGATTCCAGAGATGAAGCTAGGTCCGACTGCATCTGGGTCCTGCTCATTCACTACCTCTGCTCCTGTGAGCCATTAAAACTTGTGGCCTTTTTAGACACTGATATTTTGCAGATTACTGGATAGACACACTTATACATAGTCTTACATGAAATTCTGTGCCTGCTTGCTGAAATCTGCAATGCATTTATTTTAAAATATGTGCGTAATCATGAATGGGAAGATTTGTCTAATGATAGTCTAAGGGTTCAAGCGCCAGTTTTATTAATGCTATCATCTGAATATATGTGCATTTTTAAATCTATTTCTTAGATTTGCTAGTATAATTTGTTTTTTACTACATAACACACTGTTTCATTAGACTGGCAGAGATGGCTTTGAACCATTCTGGGAAGTCTCTGTTCCTGTAACCCAGAGACAGACAGGCTTTACACAAAAATGCATAAATTAAGAAATATTATTTACAGAATGCAGCGAGTCTTCAGTTGTCAGCTTTTTTCATTTTGACAGCTTTGTGTTTACCTTGATGTAGTAATAAACAATTCCATTCACCTTAGCAGTTGATCCTTCTAATGTCGACATCTGAAGAGAAATCATTTATGAACCTACCGAATTCAGGACACGACTTCCCGCATTTAACGTAGGATACAGAACAGTAGTACATACAAGGCTATGCACAAAGCAACTTTATCACACATTTCAAATGCACGGATATTGTCAAAGCATGTGGTAATAAAACATTTAGTAACATATTACCTATCAGAGCTACATGAAATGTAATATTAGGATATCAATAATAGGTGCTGTGAAAGAACAAGAAAAGAACTGAAGAAAAAACTCTGGAAAATCAAAAATAAAGTTGTAAAGGAAAACCCAATAGTATTGGAAGACAAAATATCATATATAAAGATCATATATTTTTTTGTAGACAACAGTCTGGTTTTATAAGATAAATTGAGGATATATGGGTTAAATGCATTAGATTGACTCTCTAGGCAGATGATTGGGAGGCAACATTACTCAGTATATTGTCCAGTTGTCTCGCAGGTTCTGGCCCTGGTTGTTAGTCGATTCTTGTTTGGTTTTAGTGGAGTGTCACTGAGAACCACAGAGCTGGATTCAGGTGTTACCAGCAGAGGGCGCTTTCTTTTTCACCTGCAAGCAGAGCTATAGGTATGTGGTAAAATCGTTGAGTGTGGGTAAGTGAAGGTACTCCGGTTGGTAGTCAGCCTGGCCTTCGTCCCTGTTCCTCCTCCTCCCTCTGATGGAGAGGGTGTTACTCCTGTCCAGCCCCTCCATACGCCCCCGCTTCTCCAGGGTGGACCTGATCATGCCCGCTAGGTCCTCCTGCAGCCTCTGGAAGTTCTCCCTGTGAGGAGACAGGAGCAGGGGAGCGGCTATGATTATGGTCACTGCGGTAACTCTGGCCGTGCCCTGGGCAGGAAGCCGGCCTCTAAAATGGCTGATGTGAGAACGTGTCACTGGACAGCGAATGATGGCGCCGAGGGCTCAGCTGGTTGGGACTCACGCCGTGGGGGGGATGGGCAGGTTATACACCTCGCCAGTGATGCCCGTCAGCCAGTAGGTCGTCTCAGTGCCTTTACCCTGAAACACACAGGGAGCCCCATGGCTCTCTTGTTAGCTCGAGGACCTTTAATTTCATGCAAATTACATTTGATTCATGGTTTCTAGGGGCGCTTTAATGCACGGGCTTTCCCAGGCTGATGCCCAGGGGCCTCAAGGTTCTTCAAGTAACCTTATTTAATAAACAGTCAATAGATTTAACCATTGCTCCCACTTTCCTGGTCCACACCTACAACATTGTAGAAATAGTAGGTCCCTACTATTAATACTAATAGTAGGGGGTCCTCTGATAACTCAAACAGGCCAGAGAACTCTGACCACGTTATTGCTTTTCTGACAGCTTCCCAACCCTGCCATCTGTGACCCAGTGTATTTTCAGACCAGGTTTGATTATAATGCACAACATTTTACACATTAAACGTTACACAGGGGTGGCGCAGTCATACAGTGATTAGCACTGTTGCCTCCCGCTTCTGAGTCTCCACCAGGACTCCATGTGTCTGTGGAGTTTGCGTGTCGCCGTGGGGTTTCCACCCACAGTCCAAAAACATGCTGAGGCTAACTGGAGTTGCCCAATTGCCCATAGGTGTGAAAGGTGTGTGAGTGAGTGGTGTGTGAGTGTGCCCTGCAATAGGTTGGCACCCCATTCTGGGTTGTTCCCTGCCTTGTGCCCATAGGCTCCGGGACAGGCTCCTGACCCCCCATGACCATAAATAGGACACATGGTTATAGAAAATGGATGGAAATATTACACATCTGATATGGATACATATCAGGATATGGTACACAGAACCAAACTGGAGGGCCCTGCATCCAAAATCAGTGACGCATGGCAAACAGATTCCATCTACTGCTTGCTTCTTCCACACTATCATCTGGAGCTGAAATCGGTCGATGTCTGTAGCTGTGACGTCTTTGAAGGTTTGCACAGATAAGTCAACAAAGTTAAACTGCGAATAGCATGTGTTTCCCTTAATCAATGCCATGCAAAGGATAAATGCCACGAGTCATTCTACGCGATTAAGATCCATGCCTCGTACTTCAGCACATAGTGGGGTTTCCGCAAATTAGTAGCTTTAGAAGAACTAAGTATCATTTTATCTTATGTTCTACTATCTACTAATTTGCAAATTGTATTTCCATTGCAGTTTAGCGAACTGTTTTTCCGACCCGCCAGAGAAACAACCTCTGAGGGTTGCGGAGGTGGAAAGTTCAGGTCCAGAAAGTACAAATATCAACCAAGATTTTGTTTCAGCCAAGCAGTACTCTGTGACTGTGACTCTTTATGCTCAACTGGTCGGTTGAAACAAAATCTTGGTCTGGATTTGTACTTTCTGGACCTGAATTCTCCACCTCTGGGGGGTTGTTGGTGAAATTCAGTTTGCATCTCCAAAATGAGCAAAATCTAGGCCAATGGAGAAACCACTGACGTGCGGCTTGCTTACTTTAAGGTAGACCTCCCCTCTCCTCTCAAATTCAAACTTGCAGTCTGTCCTCTGGAGGATTTCAATAGTGGGCTGACTGATGTGGATTCGCAGAGCTGGGAAGCACCAGGAGAGGAGACTTCAGCTTATTACTGCTCAGGCGCGTATTTATGCATCGATAGTAGATATTTCCGTAGCTTCAATGCATGTATGTGCGTATGTCCTGGGAACTGGTTCTTACGGAGGCCGGTGGACTCCATCCGGGAAGCAGTGTTAACAGTGTCTCCAAACAGGCAGTAGCGCGGCATTTTCACACCCACCACCCCAGCAGCGCAGGGCCCTTTACAAAGAAACGGATGTAACAAGCACAGGGTCACACATGGGCTCACAAGGTCTATGACAGGACAGCCCCGTTCGATGAATGTTTCCTACAGCATATAAATAACATCCTGATTTGTGTACAGTCCACCCTTCTGCATCGCGACTTCAACCCCATAGCGGTGTTGATATATCCTGGGGGGCAAGGGAGGCATAAAAAAGTAAATGGGAATTTTTTAGGAGCTCTGCGAAAGCTGCAGATGACACGCGAGGGCCAGCAGACAACAAGTTTAGTAACTTATAAATGCATAAAATATACAATGCTGCTTCGGACAATGCCAAGCACGTTTACGGCGGCCTCTCATGTGATGTCTAGCAGTGATCTTTGTATCACGAGTGTCTCGTGTCTTTTTGCTTTGGGGGGGGCCTGCGACCCTAGCCCCTGCGATGTGGAAGGGTTGACTCATTACTAAAAATTAACAAGGCTTCAATATTCCTTTTCAAGGAATTTTGACGTGGATATGTAACATGATGTAACGGATCACACCCTAACACGGTAGCTTGGTAGATGATACCTGAGTGGATTTCGATGTGGTCATGGCCTGATATTTTGTGCCTTACAAATCCCTGAAGTGGGTGTGGTCTGGTGTCTTGTACCTGAGTGGACCCCGATGCGCATCCATACAGGCAAGCTGGGTATGTGGCGTAACTTGAAGCTGCCCAGGAAGGACAGGATATCCAGAGCCATGCGGGAGATGTCCACGGCATGCCTGTTCCCGTTCCTGCGTGGAAGCCCTGATGCCGCCATGTAGGCATCACCGATGGTCTCCACCTGATGTGGAAGGACAGTAGAAGGTCTCCAAATGGACGTGAAATAGTGTTCCTTCCCAAAATTCCCCCACCCTTCATACCTTGTAGACATCGTGGTTGTCGAGGATGCTATCAAAGTTCCTGTAGATGTCATTGAGCATGTCCACCACCTCCATGGGCGTGCTGTACTGGCAGAGCGTGGTGAAGCCCACTATGTCGCTGAAGTAGATGGTCACCTCCTCGAAGAGCTCTGGTTCCACGTGGCCCGTCTCCTTCAGGGACCGCACTACGGGACTGTGGGTGGTAGGTTGGGGTCACATGAGGATCATGTCACGTTATTGATGGATAATGGCCTTCACCTTAGTCCTTTCTCTCTCTCTGAATAACATAAACTAAAGGCAGCTGGTCCTATTTTCTCAACTCAGACTGTACAAGCTTCCTGGTGGCCTGAGAATGGACTCCACAGAGGTGCTCAGGTGGTTTCTAAAAGCCAGCTTCGGATTTAAATGTCATTTCAGTGTTAAGTCCTGCCCCCCCCCCCCACTCACGCAGGCAGCAGCATGACATTGAGGCAGTCAGCACGGTCCCTCTCGGCCTTGTAGAGCGCCGTCCGCTCCTCCACCAGGTGCTCCAGGTTGCGGGAGTACATCTGCAGCCGCCGGATCAGGTTGTCCATGTAGCTTTCGTTGGCCCGGTCGTGGAGGTTGCTGCAGAGTTACAGACCCCACAAAAGCATACTTGTTTATTCTCTTTGTGATCTGTAACTCTGAGACATGAGGCGCTGTGTGGCTCAATGAGGCCTTAAATCTTTGGAGCTGTAATCAGAAGGTTGCTGGTTCAAGCCCTTGCCTTAGCAGAGCAATCTCCATTGGGCCCATCTGCAAGGATCTTAACTCCCTGAAATACTCCAACCGCACTGGAAGAAGCATCCAATGTCCTCATACTTATGCAAATGGAAAATAAAGTATCATTTCCTTCAGATGTGGCAATTCTGTCAGACTTTTCCCAGTTTAAAAAGCTGCGGTCACACGCTGATAAGCTGTTATGCTCACCTGATAATCTTGCTCAGGGAGCTCTCAATCTTCTTGAAGTCCGGTCTTCTCTCTGGGTCCTCGTCCCAGCTGTTCTTAATGAGTCCGTACAGCTGTGAGCGTCGGGACACACAGATGGAGGGGTGACGCCCTTGGACTGATGCGGGCACATGGTGCGACGACGAGGAGACGGTCAGCTGGAATGGCCATACCTCCTGTTCTGCCTCTTTCTGTGCCTGAAAGCCGAGGTCAGGTCTGAAGAAACATGTGGGTGTGGGGTGCTCCACTCTGAACAGCTTCTCTAAAGAAAGAGACCCATAAAAATGACCTCCAGTCACCCGATTCATTATGGCAGGGCACTATACTCCTTTGCTTTCATTTTGACAGAATGCTATACTCCTTTGCTCTCCTTTTGACAGAGCACTATACTCCTTTGCTTTCATTTTGACAGAGCGCTATACTCCTTTGCTCTAGTTTTGACAGAGCGCTATACTCCTTTGCTTCCATTTTGACAGAGCGCTATACTCCTTTGCTTTCATTTTGACAGAGCACTAAACTCCTTTGCTTTCATTTCTACAGCACACTATAGTCCTTTGCTTTCATTTTGACAGAGCACTATACTCTCTTACTTTAGTGTACATTATCTGGGCCTTACCTGCAGTGTCAGAGCAGGCCCTGGTGTAGAAGGGGGCCTTCCTCAGCATGATCTCATGTGCGATGATGGCGTAGCTGTACACGTCGCCCTTCTGGGAGACGCCCCGCCTGCGCAGGTGCTCGGGCGCCGTCCACAGGTCTGACGAGGGAACAGGAGAATGTGCGAGGGGTGAGGAACCAGGGTGAAAATCACAGGTATCATTGATATGACAAAAAACAGCATGTTACACAGGACATAAAGGTATAAATATATTAGTGAAACAAACTTAGTGTGCAAAACAGGTCTACAAGTGTAGCATTATCTAAATAATCAAGTCATCTGCAAGATAAAAAAAACCACAGCTCCAGTCACAAATGTTTAGATTGTGGTAGATCTTCTTGTCTATTAGAGTGAAAAATTAAAGTTATGATGTGCTCCCAGTCACTCAGTTTCAATTAATAATGATATTTTATATCATCTTATTGCCTTTTGTACAGATCTTCACATATCTCATCCTATTATCCTATAAAAGACAGAGTGACAAGGGTTTAGGGTTGGAGTATAGTGTCAGCCACTTGGGGTTTGGGGTCTCTGGGCCTCACTCAAGGGCCCAAATGACAAACCTTCAGTCTGCAAGCCACAGGATTTGAACTAGTGACCTTCCCATCACAGGTGTGGAGTCCTGACTTCATGACAGCAGTGAGTTTTATTACTGCTTGTTCATTACTTTTTATGAGTGTAGGTCAGGCCTTGCCTTTTCCCGGGACCAGGATGGTGTTACAGCCGAAGTCGGTGATCTTCACCACCATGCGGTTGTCCACCACACAGTTGGTGGACTTCAGGCGCCCGTGGACACTGATGCTGCTGGAGTGGAGGTAAGACATGCCCTGCACGGGTCACCGTGGATGACAGCCTGAGTGAGACACTGGCTACGAACATGACCTGATAACCTAAAGGTTATTCCTCTTGAGGAATTAAGGTCCGGCACTTAAGTATACAAGGACGCATCAGTTACGTAAATCAGGCTGGTTTATACATTTTTTAACGTGTTGGAATGGTCCCCAGTCTGCGTGACACCTACTCACTGCATCAGATTCACTTCCATGTGTTGAATCGCAAATTAAATTTTCCCCTGTAATTACACTCATTTCCTGCGTACAGACTTCTACAGAGATGCACACCTTCTGCTCATACAGTACCTTGGCAACGTCATACATGACCGAAGTTTTGAACTCCAAGTCCATAAAGGTGTCATCTGGGTAGGAGATTTCATCATCCAGTACATACTGCAAGGAGGAAAGGTACATGGAAGAAAGCTGTGAGTTTGCGAAGGAAAGGCATTTATGAGCGCGCTAGCTGTAAATACGGCCATATATTCAGTCACTGGGTAAACCCAAATGACAGACAATTCATCAGGGAGAGTCCGGCTGGGTACTGTTCCATTCCTACCCTCAGGGATCCCCGTTCGCAGTACTCGAAGACCCCAAAGACGCCGTGCTCGAATTTGACCGTGCCGTAGAACTTCGTCAAGTTGTAGTAGTCGATGCGTAGCAGCTGAGGAACGAGAAGGGGGACGCTGAGGGGTGGGCGGGACTACGAGGCTGGCACAAGTAGGCGGGCCAACATTGGTGGTCATGTGACTTGATTGGCAGGTAGTCCAGCAAATAAAAACATGGACATGTTACTTGAGGCCCTACTGTTGGTACTGTGAGTGTCATAGGTAAAATATTAGGCCCTTTATGCTAAGAAAATGAGTCCCTGTGTTGATCTACTTCTGAGGTCCTGGATGTCCCATGTTGAAGTCGCCTGCAAAACGGAAAGAGTAACATACAGATGGGGGACTAGAAGGTATGGCCGATGAGCCTTACCGCATTGAGCTCGATCCTCTGGGTCTCGCTAAAATAGCCGTCCGTGTGGTAGAGCTCCTTAAGGATCACAATCTGAAAGGACAGAAGCCTTGTCATGCCTCTCTCACTAAACTGCCTTATTTTATCACGATTCCTTCAGAGCAAGACAAAGACGAGGAAAATGGTTGGGGACTACATGCTGAACCATGTAACAGGACCTTTTTGTCATAGCGAGCGACATGGCATCTCTCAGTGCTGTCTTTCCTGTGGTCTTCATCAATCTGTTACCAAAGAAATAGTGAGATTAATTTAAGGACAACAACAGAAGACTATTATTATTAAAACAGTCCTCCGGGGGACCCCTAATCCCACGTTTCTGTGACACACCAAAATTAATTCTGTGCAACATGGATAATTACCAGAAGTGGATAGTTCAGGTCCAGAAAGTAAAAATCCAGACCAAGATTTTGTTTCAACCAACCAGTTGCGTATAAAGAGTCATAGTGACAGAGTACTCAACTGGTTGGTTGGAACAAAATCTTTGTTTGCATTTGGACTTTCTGGACCTGAACTATCCACATTTGATGTTGTGGTGCACGGACTTAATTATCATTTGTGTTTAAAATGTATGACCACATACAACAGGAGAATAAAATTATTTGGAAGCAAAACATGAGCTACATGGACCGCAGATGACAAGCTGGAGGGGAGGAGCAGAATGAGAGCAGCTTGCTTTTGTCCTGCCCAGCCCTGCTTGGCTGGGATGTGGGGTGGACAAGGAAGGCCTCACCTTCAAGGAGACTAGGCTGTGCTCCTTCCCATCCACGGGAAAAATGAGGCTGGACTCGATATGGGACCACCTCTTCTTGATCTCACGGGCTCTTTTGTTTTGCCTGCAGCCCAGAAGATATTTTTTCACAGCAATGAGCTAGCGGGTGAGCCGTCCATCAGTCAGCAGCAGTGTAGGGCATGAAAAGAGGAAATCTTAAAGGATGGGATCTAATCGTAAGTGCAGTGTGAGATTAGAGGGCATGGTTACCTGTAGAACACAAAAGCAATGGCTGACGTCACCAGCAAGACGATCCCCAGGATGAGGACAACGATGTTGAGCTCTAAAGGAGTCAGGAACAATGTGGTCTACCCAAGTTAGGAATTTATTATAGACACTGATCCGTACCATACTACTTCATGAGACAGAGGATGTTTCTCAATACAAAGAATGCTAGATCGTACTTGTGGTCTCAGCAAGACCAGTCTTGCGAACTTGCCTACCAAGGACAAACTTTGGGCGCAATGAATCATGGGATTTGTCGTGTTTGGTGAGGACACGACAAATGTGTCCTTGATATTTGGAGTGGGGCAAAACAACATCTGGGGATTTTTACCATCCTCTGTTTTTCTGTTCTTAGTATTGGAACTGCTCTTCGACAATGGAAGATGACTTAAAACGGGTACGCACTGTTACCGTCTGCTGGGGGGCGGTCATCCGGCAGACCTCCGTCAGCCCACAGGAAGCAACAAGGCTTCTCATTGACAACTGTGGTCACGTTGGTAGACGTGTCAAACTGAAACAGAAGCTTGTACTGGGGGAGGAACAGACTCAGGTCAGATCTGAAGAGAGGGGTGTAGGGCAGGGATGTGCAGGGGGTGGAAAGACTGAAAGTGCCTTCCTTTTCAGGTGGCCCTCTTGGTCGGCAAAATTTACCAAGGGAACCTACCCCCGTCTCTCAAAGAGCCTGTGTGGTACAGCTCCTTAAAGATCACAATCAGTAGGGACACAAACCGTGTCCTCCCTCTCATTTTACGAGAGTGTCTGATCCCTGGGTTTTACTGAATATCGATTTCAGCACTGGCAAAACCATTTCACAGTAGCTCAGTCATATCAGACTTGAGAATGCTTCTTCCTCTATTCCTGCACCTCATCTCTTCACTATATTAAGACGCAAAATACATCATCTTCCCTCCTTTTTCATGTGCTACTTGCAGTGAAATTAACATTCCTATCATCCTCTTGTCTTGATCTTGACAATGGCATCCACAGACCATTAATCCTGATGGCTGTTCTGTGACTGATAAATGTCAGCTTACCTGATTGTCGACATTGTCCACGTAAAGTATGGAAAGATTCATATCCCTGTCCCCGTATTCGTCCAGTACATAGTGCCCAGCCATTCCTGAACAAACAAACACATGTGAATATACCACGTTTTTGCTCCCTCCCAGCTCCCTGCCAGACAGTCCACATTTTTACTGTCTAGGGGTCGCTGAAGACCAGTTTGAGAAACACTGTTCTAGTGGCCCCACCAGGAGTAACCAGTCTTTGTGAGGCTTATTCTGTTCTAGAATTATCTTAATACATCCTACAAAGTCAGCGTCCTTCCCAGGAATACTGTACCTTCAAAGGAGATGTTCCTGAAGGGACTACTTGTCAAGACCTCCTGCTCGACACTGTTTTCCATGCTGACAGGGGGTGATTCTGCCATCTGCCTTAGCACGTGTCCAAAGAGCAAGACACTGTCATGATACCCTATGACATAGTCACTCAGTCTCTTTATCTGGGGAGGAATGATGGAGAACCAGGCAGATATGAGAGACAAAGATCAAGAGATGATTGGGTTGTCCCTATTTTAGCCATTTTATTCACCTTATACTGTAGTAAAAGACCTTGAGGCAATGAAGTAATACATATGAAATACTGCCACGACCAAGAGAATGTTCAACATCTCAAAATTTTCTCAAATTTTAGACTGTTCAAAATAGCCCTCTTTCGCTTCGATGACAGCATTGTAGGCTCTGGGCATTCATTCACCCAGCTTCCAGATGTAGCCACCTAGAATGCTTCTCCAACAGTCCTGAATGAGTTTCTACAAGCTCTGGCCACAAGCTGGCTACTTTGCTCTTACTCTTCCATCCATCTCATCCTAAACCAGTTCTATAGAGTTTAGGTCAGGTTATTGTGGGCAGCCAGGTCATCTGTGACTGCACTCCATGTCTTTCCTCGTTCACAAGATAATACATACTACCTAACCTCGAGGCGCGCTTAGGGCCGTTATAAAAAGAAATTTCAGTAGGTGTGCCCAGAATTTTGACTGGCACTGCATACACCTGAACATTCATTCAAAAGTTCTCTTCTACAACCAAGTCATATTATAAAAGTATTAAAAGGAAAAAAAATCGCAATAACCCCCAGTACCCAAAAGTTAAACTTTTTCGTTAAACTATAAAAGAGTCTTTATAAAAACATAGGCAATATCTTACCTGTTCTACTCCTGAAAAGTTGTAGGAGATACTGGAGTAGTTTCTCTGGTATGGTAGTGTGAGGACTAGAACATTTTGCATGGCTGCGTCAGCCGTCGTGTTTTGATGGTACTCATGGCTGGTAAGAAAAGATGTTATTTTAGACATAATTTCGATCACTGTTTTATTCTCAGCAAAACACTAGAAAAATACAGCAGTCCCCCCTTATCAGAGGGTGGTACGTTCCAAGACCTCCCATGAATGGTCAAAACCGTGGAGAATAGCAAACCATCCGCAGACCCCATATATAACGTGATTTTTGTGTCTATACATATAATAAAGTTTAATCGATAAAGTACATTGTACATTATTACACGGTACTGCACAGTATTTTACTCTCTCGAATGAAAGGGATTCTGACGTTTTAGCCAAATTCTCAAGAAACGATAGAGCAATGAAAAAATATCTTATCAAGGGATGACATAGCAACGAAAATCATGCTTTATATACATTTTTTATAAAATTCACTGTGATAGTGAGAATGCTAGATGCAGACTGGATGAGAGGTCTGTGGGAAGGCGTTGGTACGGGGACAGGATGAGAGGTCTGTGGGAAGGCGTTGGTACGGGGGCAGGATGAGAGGTCTGTGGGAAGGCGTTGGTACGGGGGCAGGATGAGAGGTCTGTGGGGAGGTGTGGATATGAGGACAGGATGAGAGGTCTGTGGGGAGGCGTGGATATGAGGACAGGATAAGAGGTCTGTGGGGAGGCGTGGGTATGAGGACAGGATAAGAGGTCTGTGGGGAGGCGTGGGTATGATATGAGTTTATTTCTGGAATTTTCCAATTTTTTATTCGGACTGCGGTAGACCACGGCTATGTGGGTCCCGCTGTAGCTGAGAAGGTCAGACTGACTTGTAAAGGTCAATCAGGATGAAGAGTACACTGGAATCCAGCTTCACCTCCTGTGTCAGATCGAGGAAATCTTCCTGACTTCCACAGAGGACGAACACTGCACAAGAAGAGCAAAAACATCTTAGTGTGTCAATGTACTTGGGTCTGTAAGAGGAAGGTACTTTCTGTGCTGTTTTGCTGGCCGATTTGGAGCATGGAGAGAGGAGAGGGGCATCAAATACTCTGCAAAGGAAAACACTTGGGGCCTGCTGGGTGTGGATGGAAATATAGCAGCTTCCCTATCCAGTCCTTGGGGACCCACAGACCCAGCTCCCTGCAGCAAATATGTAGACTGTCTGGCAGGGAGCTGGGATGGAGCAAAAACGTGGACCGTCTCTGGGTCCCCTAGGACTGGGAAGCACTAAAATATAGTGATAGAGGCTAATACATACAGTTGCTTTCCCGGTCTTTCTTCTGTAGTTTCTCCTTCACCTTCTCCTTTGTTCTCAGTATTTCCTTGCTGATTGAGTTGTCAAAATCTAAAGCATTAATATACCTGCATTTGATACAAAAAAAGCAGGTGATGTCATGTTTCCATGTGTTGTACAGAAATCAAAGGAACGCATGTTCCCCTTACATGTGCTCAGGTGCGCATGAAGCATTCATACACCAGTGTACAGAGATCCCAGTATCCCCAAAAAACACATGGTTTACATATTACTAGGCGGAGTGGTGGCTCTGAGGCTCCAGCAACTGGAAGGTTTCTGGTTCAAGTCCTGTGGATGCCTGGAGTGATTCTACTCCATTGGGCCCTTCAGCAAGGCCCTTAACCTGCAGTTGCTTCACCCTGGGTATGACGTTAATCTACAACCAGCCCTGCAAGCAGGTCCTCCAACTTACAGGGAAGAACCTGGGGTTTCGTGGCAGGATTGGCACTCCAGCCACCAGAAGAAAACTCACACTAGTCCATTTGAACTAGGATGGTGCTGAGGTATCGCCCGCCACATGGCTGCACTCAGGCACTCATCCCTGAGGTGGTGTGTTGTGTGGTGGGTGCAGCAACGCACTGTAATCAGTGCACGCTCCTTACCTCTCACTGTAATCAGTGCACGCTCCTTACCTCTCACTGTAATCAGTGCA